>JAJTUV010000774.1:0-215000 GCA_021653895.1 Mastomys natalensis | reverse complement strand
ATCTTACAAAGAGTTGAAGTTCTCAAGCCTGTAAAAAATGCATGGAGACTAAGGGGGAGAAACTTCATGACTGGATCTGAGTTTGATCTATTTCTGTTTGAATGATACTAACAGGAACTAGTAAGTACAGATGCTTCAATAAAAGATTTGAACTTACAGATGTTCTCGAGTATGGAGGAAAGTTCCAGGAAAGACTCCCTTAAACTTGATCTTCTGCAAGGCTGACTTGAACTTCAGTGGCTAGGAGAGCATGGAATGCTTCAATTCCAGAGCCAAATTTTATTGGGTTATTTTAGTTCCCCCTAGCCACTAATTGTAACTCCGCATGTCTTGGTGAACATTAAGCAAATCCTTTGGAATGTGTAAAGTGACGTCTGGTTTCTACCAATCCAAAGGCAAGAATGCAGTCAGAATGCTTCTGAGGAGTATAGCTAGGTTTCCCCACGTTTCTGTGACCCACCCACCTAACGTTTCCACCATCCTTTTGAAAAGATGTCTTGATTTATGACTTTCTCTGTTCTACTGATGGTAGAGGGAATTGCCGTTCTCTCTTGGGGTCCCTTGTCTCATTAATGTCATTTTCCAAAAGAGACATAAACAGAAACTTGAGGACAAGTTTATCTGAGTCCAAAAGAAAAACACCCTGGGACAGGCAGTTGCCCAGAGGAAGAGTACCTAAGAGAAGACACAGAATTCACTAAATCAGACCATTCTGTGGGTAGAAAAGTGGTTTACTGGGAATTAGCTTGTCAGGTCCACCTTTCCAGTGTCAGAGAGAAGCAAATGATGGATAATCAAACAGAGATTTTATGACAGTCTTCAGGGTGGGAACTTTGAACTGATACAAGCTGTTTGAATTGGCCTAGAACTAGATGCCCTTGCCTGTGGTAGTTGAGCTATTGGGACAGACCTAAGAAGGTCCTGGTATACTGGAATCCATCTCATGAGATTAGGAATATTGAATTTAGGCTTCTGTTTACATAGTAAAGATCCTTCTGTTTAAGTGACCAGAGTCCTTCTGCTTAGAACATTTTCACCAACACAGTCATTTTGGTAGAAGGCCTTTGAACCTAACAGAAAATGGACAGGAGAAGGCCAAATATAGCCACGCCATTTAAACTGACATAGAGGTCACACATGTGGCAACCAGCAACCACATGGCAGGAAGAGCATTTAAGAAAGTAAGGGAGGCTGCGGTATCAGTAAAAGCTTACTTCATTCTGGACCATATCTGAAAGAAAGAGACAGGAAGAAAAGTGCTACTACTTTCTAAATTAAGACTCAGAACATTGGACAGGTCTAGCTGAATATCCTGGCTGTTTAGCTACCAGGGAGATGCTAGGGTGCAGGAATTCCTAGAAGGAAAAATACAGCATCTAATTAAAGAAAATTTATTCAGCCTCCTTCTTTAGCATGGCTTAATGTCAGCCCACCTTCCAGGGCTGGTCCTCGGCCAGATGATTGGAACAGCCCAACTAGAATATGAGTTCTCCACCAATTCCAGAGATTTTCTTCTCTGATCAGTTTTTCTTGTGGGTCATTGCTATTAGTAGTGTCTTTCAAACCACAAACTCCATTAAACAGTACCACAATGGAATGTGGAATTTGAAGTAAACTGAATCTGTATATATAACTGGACCATGTCTCATATTTGGTTCAGAATAAGATATCTTTTTTCTTCTTTGAGGTGAGAGTTATGCTTTGGCATGGACCAGAGTCATGTCAACCGTTAGTAACCATGTGGCTTTGAGATTACCAACTAAACTGAAATCTTAATCAGAATAGAATACACCTTGTTCTCTGGGGCTGAGAAATTAAGCTTAATTTGATCAGAATGGTATGGATAGTTTATGGGGAAGTTGTTTGCATTGCTTCATTAAAGAAATGCATTTTAAATTGTTTTATATAGTTTGAAATGGATGAATTATAGATAATGAAGGAAACCATGTGTCATATAAATAGATATTATTAAAACTATTGAGAACAGAGAACATAGGACAAACAGCTGTTGCTAAAGGCGTAGAAGGGAAGGGCAGAAGACCTAGGAGACCTGTGCAAAAGCTTGCAAAACTAGCATATGAAAGAAACCAATTGGAAAAGGAAGGTTGGACATTTCCTTAGCTGATGTTAACTCAATCAAATTTTCTTTCGAGGTTCAGAGACACATTAGAAGGTGACTTTTTTTTTCTTTTTTTACAATCCTACAATAATTTGTGCCCATTGGATCTGGATATTTAAGGTGCTAATGAGATGTACCATGTATGAAGTTATATATTGTACAGCTACATGTAAGGAGCACATGGAAATAAACTAATATCATGCAAATGACACCAAAAACATGCACAATGAGTGTGCAATGTAACAAAGCCTCCTCACACTGCTGCTTGAATCTCTGAAAGTTTCCTTTTACTCAGGTCAGCTTCCTTACCATTGCTCTACTAACAAGCTGCCTGTACTCCAGCCATCGATGCAAGAATCTCTGTCCAATTTCTTGTCACAGGACCAAAGAACCTGAAATTTCTTGGAGTTACCCACTCCATTATCTACTGATATCAATGTAATTTAGCGGTAAGTTGGCCTGAGTTGTATAGCAACCAATACAGTAGCTTTAGAAGGTATAATAGGTTGCTCAATTCTAATGAAGGAAACTCACCAGAGTGCTAGTGTAAAACAAACTCTAACAGAAATCCCTTATATACAGTTCTTTCTAAAGGGGTTCAAATAATGTCCTCAAAAAGTTCCTACAGCTAAAAATTAAACAGAAATTCAATAAGTGGGTTTGATAAGTTGGCATGAGGAGACTGTGGTTGATCATAGAGACATGATAAACAGGAAGAGGTGCATGATCGATATTTAATGAGCAATGGGATGTTTTGAGGCAGTTTCGAGTAGAGTGAATGATATGACAGCCTCTTTAGGAAGATGAATGACTCAATTCAGGAAAGATCAGAGAGGGGAGGAAAATAAAAGCAGGGGCCAATTTAGTACTTTATGTATTCTAGACATGAAATAATAAGGTTTTATGAAGCTATTGCTGTTAAGATTGGCATACACAGAGTGATGAAGTAAGAGATATTGATAAGGAGTAGTGTACAGAGCTTGAATCTCCTTTCAATATGTGCAGAAAAGTATGTGTCAAATAATGTATTATTTTGAACAAGAAAGGTAACTAAGATCTGGGGAAATGAGAGAAGGAACAGATTTTGTGGAGGAGTGATACAGTTTTGGATACAACTTTAAGGTTTCAGTTTGTGGCTTTAAGGTAACATGCTCAGTAGGAACTAGAAGTCCAGGGTTCAATAGAGAAGTATGTTGAATAACTGCTATATAATTATCTACACTGACTTGAGAGTTGTTCTAATTATGTCTTCACTGTTGTGGTAGAACAGCATGACCAAGGCAACATGTAGAAGAAGGATTATTTTGGCTTATATTAGCAGAGTGTGAGAATCCACAATAGCCAGGGCAGCATGGCAAAAGTGGACAGTCACAGTGGCAGGCATGGGGACAGGAGTACATATAAAGCTGAGAGCACATATTGACACATGACACAGAGACAAAGAGCAAGTTTGAAAAGGTTGAAGCTTTTAATCTCAAAGTCTGCTCTCAGTGAAATACTTCCCATGGCAAGGCCACACCTTCTAAACCTTCCCAAAGGTGGCATCAACTGGGGAACAATTCTTCAAAATCCCAAGCTATAGAGGACATTTTTCACTCAACCACTACAATAGTGGGCTTCCTTGCATTAGGTTTTTAGGTATGTTGAGTTATTTGAAATAATTAAAGCATATCAAGTCTAAGTATTAGAACCTAAATTTGACTTGTGGAAAATAGTTTTTTTCCTTTAAAAAGATCCCTAAATAATTATAATTCGTTATTGTTATTTATGGCTCTATTTATAATAATATAATGGATATTATTATAAACAGATGCATCAGCAAAGAAAATACTTATTATTTAGGAGTGAGGAATATTGTTTTTTTTTTAATTTAAATAAAAACATACCTCTCAATGTATTTATGAAGTCTGCTTCCTGATGGTTTTGAAATACTGAAACAGAAGAATCCTAGAGTTATGTCACAGAAGATAATGTTTAAAAGTGTTACCAGGAAATATTACGACAACATGCTTCTGTCCTGGTTTCTAACAACTTTGAAACTTGAGCCCTCAAATAGAAATAACACGATAAGAGTCCAAGATAGGCTGCTTCTAACTTGTAACTAGGAAGATAACTGGTGGCATACAGGATGACGAGGACACAGGCATTGTCTCTGTTAAATTGTGCCTTAACTCTAGATAACTGAGAAACATTAAAGTTTAAAGTTATACATGGTTGTGGCTGCAATTCTCTGTATCTTTGATAGTCTGAAACACATGCTAGATCAATACTCAATAAATATACATACTTACTATACAGTTATTCAGTTATTCATAATTCCCACAAGCAACAAATATTCAAACCCATCCTAGATTTTATAAAATATATTTATTAGCATCTGGATTTGGTGGCATGTTTTGAAAAAGTACAATTCTATGACAAGTCAATACATTAGAGAATCAGGGACTCACAACGTCTGTTAAGGTACTTCTCTTGGAATGCCTTACATGCTGTTGGGTATACATTTATGTTCTACTTAGTCTACTTTTTACTATTATTATAAGTTTTATTATAGGAAATTTTACATTAGAGTGAAATTTTTTTCTCAGAATTAAATATACCATATATATTTTATCAAAGTTTTAATTCCAATTTATGCCTATGTGAGGGATATTATATTTGCATTGTTTGATTGAAAAGAAACTGAAGGTAAATGAATGTTACATTCTCAAAGTTCCCTCATTAGGAAGGAAAACAGATAAGTTTCAAGTCTTAATGGGACTTCATTATGTTGCTTACTAGTAATTACATTTATTAATTTTCTTGCTTCTTGTTTCAAATAAAACATTAGTTATTAATTTTTTTCTCCAGCACACTTACTAAACACAGCTAATCTTTGCTTTGTATTTAATCTTTGTTGTTATCAGAACTTGTTTGTTTCTCACCTCATTTCTTCCAGGCTTTGGAGTTTCCATCTTGTTTGTTACAATTTCTAATTCTTCATCAGTGTTACAGAATATTAGCATATCAACCATCTTGATATCAAATCTACTTTCAGAGTTATTATAATGATCTAAACAGATACTTCATTATGGTTTAGCTTATTCTATGCTGTTTCCCACTTGGGAAGATTTTGAAGAATTCCTTGTGATCCCCAGAAAGAAACAATGTGTCTGTGTTGTTTGAATAGTGTTTCAAAGCAATTAGCTAAAAGGCAAAATGTCAATCATGCCTTTCTTCTTTACCCCAAACTAAGTCCCCAAAGGGGTCTGAATAACTTTTTCAATTAATCTGTTTGTTGATTTTTCTTTGTATTGGCAGTTCAATAGTCAAACATTATTTTCCTTTTCATATCTCTTATTAATTAAAAAAAGATTCATTCTTTTTGAATCCAATACCTAGGTTGTCAGAGATTGCATTCTTTTATTTTCCTAGACTCATAATTACCATGAGAAACAAAGCTCTCACATGCAAATTATATTCAATCGCTTTGAGTCTTAACAAACACATCAGTATTTTACATCTAAGGAGAAGTTCAGACCCCAGAGACAGCAACAAAGATTTTTTTCTCATACATTTAGGCAAATGACCTACACATTAAAATTGCTTTATAGGTTGAATTTTGGAAAGTCACGGAATGGTTTTTCTTTTAATTATCATTAGAGAATTAATACAATGCTATTTTATAACAGCATATAATTTTCTTTTGAGTACCCCCCCCCAACCAAATCTGGTTAATTGATCATAAGGTGCTACATTGATCCAAACCCAGTGTATGAGAAAGTGTCAAGCTACCAACAGCTCATAAATGTTCTATCAAAAGAGTTTTAAACCTGACCACACGTGTTTTAGTTGAGTTTATAAAACAAAACAGAAACAAAACAAAAGATCTGTCAAACACAAAAATACATAATAGAAAGATTAATCCAGGTTCTCCAGCATGTATTGACCTTTTGTTTGCCTGTCAACCGTTCACTGATGTTAAGACCACTGTGTGGCTGTGTCTCATATTAATCCTGCACATGAGGTCACAGCTTCATGAATGAGCTTTGGCATCACTAACCCATTACAAATAGGAGAGTGCCAGAATCAGAAACGTTTCAGTTATGTTCAGAAGTGTAATGTGAGAGTAGAAGATTAGATCAGAATTTTGCCATAAAATGGCAGCTGAAATTGGTTGATTTTATACTGACTTGAAAAAGTAATTTTGACAGATGTTCTTTTCAACTTAGGTAGTTTGATTTAAGTAAAAAAATAATTGACCTAATCTCTTGAGTGAAAGAGAATTATGTGGTGATTATGAGCAAAATATGTAAATACATATACAATTCCATATTTTATTTTTCTCAGTGAGCTGGAACCATTGGGAGTTTGTGTTTAGCAATGCCATTATTTTATTTGTTAATTGCCTTTGGTCCATGTTATTATGAAGTACAAAATTTTCAATGAGCCTAAGATATAAAGATGAATCAAAACCATTAAAAATTGATCATCAAAAAAGTTTAAAAAGTACAAAATGTATTTACAACATGATAAATATACATCTGATGCTGCTTTATTTCAATTGCTGTGGCACTCAACAAATGCTAGAAAGACAACTTAAAGTCTTGGGTTTGAGTGTCTAATGAATTTTCTGTAGATAAATCATGGGCTCATGCGATGCTCATAGCCATGATGCTGAAGTTCATGGCTGTCTCAACAAATGTTTTGTGCTCCATTCTCGCTCTTGGGATATCTGAGTGACTAAGTCAGTGATATTTTTTGTAGAGCTATTGTTTTTAGTTTCTTTTCTTGTTCTTATAATAAAATACTTTGGCAGAAACAGCTATAGGTAAAAGGATTCATTTTGGTTTACTATTTAAGGTTATAGTCCATTATGTCAGGAAATTAAAGATGATACTTGAAATCTGAGGTGTCAAACTTCTTGACAGAAGATGCTTGAAGCACATGGGCACACATCCTATCCATAGTCATGAAACAGAAGGGAATGACTTCATATTTCTGATCAGTTATCCTTTTTCTTTGGCGCAGTCCAGGATGTGAGCTAGGACATAGTGCCACACACAGGCACTAAGTTTATCCATCTCAATTAACACAATTAATATAATTCCCAAATGTCCATTTTCCAGTGATACTAGATCCAATCAAATTGACAGTTAGCACTAACCATCATACACATCCTGAATGGTGTGTAGTGTTGTTTTCTATGCATAATTCCAGACTGTGTTTACACTCTATTACAGGTTTTCTTTGTTTGTTTTTTTAATTTACATTGCTTTTAATAATTACCTTGTTGGAATTGAAACTAGCCAGACTTTGTTTTGTTGTTTATAACTTAAAACTGTAAAAGATATGCTTCTTTTACCCCTCTATATTACAATAGAATTTCCCCCTTATTGAATTTCTGTTCTTAGCACTTGGCAGACTAAATTTTGCTTAAATTGTAGCATGACTTAGGTCACAATTCCAAGGAATCAGTGTCTAAAACAGAGTTTAGCATCTATTATGTGAATCAGAGTGAGAGAAAATCTAAAATATCAGATGTACATTAAATGGTGTTTAGGGACACATACCTGTTGGAAGACAGGGGAAAGACAGAATCAAGCAGAGGAAGATAATGCAGTTTCAAAGAAATTCCACACAAGGCGCAAACCTTGAATTACTCTCAGATGGTCCTTCCTGTGAAACAGCCATTGGCTGTGAGACCCTAACAATGAAGATGAACTTGTGCAGGGTGACTCTTTCAATAGAGGCAATGTTGAAGAAGGTTGACAGCTGAGAAATCCTAGGATTTAGAGCCTTCAGGTTGCATCAAGTTTTAGTTTAGAGGTTTATTTATTATTAGGTCTTTCTACAACTATTTTTCCAAAGATTGAGAGCCCTGGATTTTATGAACTAAGTCTCAAAGTGATGAGACACAATGTCAAGATGGAGTGAAGATATGAGGAGCCAAGGAAGACTGAGTGGATAAGGTACTGAATTGTTTGATATGGGCACAGCCACATTAAATATCCGTGCCTCAGACCCATGTGGATGGTACAGCTTTCCCCTTACATATGAATGTGGTTCTAAGAAATGAAAATACTCCCTCTGGTTCAAGGGTGAATGTTGACCATGTGTTTGAGTCTGAATGTTTATGAATGATGAGTAGTAACTGCAACTTCCCCCTTCAGGATGATTATAGCCTGAGGTTGCTCACCTACAGAGAATTCCTACTGTGACTATCTTCCCTTTGTGCTGTACCTAATAAACACACTAAGGTTCTGGGTTGTTGAACAGTGGGTGTGTTCCATTAGAGGAGCTGTATCCCAACTGATCCCAGAATTTTTGTATGTGCAACTATTCTTTCATGTCATCACTGTCCAGTCAGGTTTCCAAAACCAAGGTATGCAGGACCAGGTACCAAGATACCCAGATTTCTGTGGTTGCTGTAATGTGTACTTGGTGTGTGACCTCAGAATGTACATTGTAACTGTTCCTTGCTCAACTTGTCTCTCATAAATAGAAACAAGTTGTTTACTCAAAGAGCTGATTGGTGTTAGTTCCAAAGCATTCCCCAGCATTCTTGTGAAGGAGGTTTTGTTTGTAAGAAGTCAGGATAAGCCAATAATTCCTTGTCCTCTCCTAATTGTCAGCTACCTGAGGCAACAGACATCTAGTTCCTGATTAACTCTAACAACCTGCAACAGATCAAAGCCCCTGTGTTAATTCCCAGGCTGTTCTGGCTTGTATAGCTTTGCTCAGCTAACTGACAAGGCTTTTCCTACCAGCCACAGCTTTCTTCCCACACCCTTGAGAGACAGCCCAGAAGTTCTCAGGCCCAGATAAACTGTCTCTCTACTTACAGAGTGGCCCAGTTTGGGGTTTCACTGTGCCATTGTTTACAATTGTGAGTTAATGTATGTGATGAGCAAACATTTATTTGGTAAGCACTTTTAACTGTATAAAATCTAAAACATTGCCTAGAAAGTGTTTCATATTTAATTTTCCATTCTCTCAATGAGCAAATTATTCAAAGTCGGGCAGAAGAACATAGAGTATATGATTTATTAAGAACATACTTGGACATACTGAAAATCTCAAACAACTTAAAACATTTTACCCTTTTGATACTTGTTAGTATTAAAAGGACATTAATAAGACTGAGGTACCAATACAAGGGCTATGCAATATTTCATAATCATATACAGCAAAGTTAGCCATAATATATCCACAGGGAGCAGAGCTAAAAGAGAGGCTTTTGTGGTAAAAGTATCAAGAGAAAAGAGGAAAAGAAAGTAAGCAAAGAGAAAGGGATAGAAAGAAGGAAAAAAGAAGAAAGGAGGGAGGTAGGAGGACAAAATGGAAGGATGGAAAAAAGCAGAAAAGAAGGAAAACAAAGGGAAAAAAAGAAGAGTCTTGGACTGTGAAGATACGGGGTATGTCACAAAATTTGGGAGAAAAGACTCACTGTGGCCTTTGATTAATAGCCCTGGGCAAGAGACTAAGAAATGTACCTAAAAATACTACCTTTGATTTAGAAAGGCTGATGGGTGAGAACAGTAAGTTATTAAAAACCAAGAATAATTTAAGAACTAATTTTACAGATAATTGATAATGAAATGATCTGATAATAGTGCAAATAGAGTACAAAGGGGTAAAGTTTGAAGAAGCTGTAATTAAGAGGATTAAGGAGACCAGCTGAAAAATAATTAACGAAATCAAGATTAATGGTAACAGAGCAGAACAAGAAACTTACTTCCTGGAGCTAAGGCAGTCTTTGAAAAGGACATTAGATATGGAATTTATCCAAATCTCTACAGTGGTGACTTGAAGACTAACACTTTGCCCTTATAGTGAACCATCCTTTGTCCTCACAGGAGGGTATATGGTACTTTGATTGAGAAAACATCTTTTGCTTTGTACAAGAAATGTTCTTTCTTTGTTTGTTTGTTTTATAATTAGACATGGTTTTCAATTGTTTAACTAAAAGCATGGGTTGTACTTCTACCAAACATACATAAAATGTATTTCTCATTCAAAACACCATAATTTAGATATATGTGTGAATTTTAATAATATAATTAATCATGTTGATGGAGTAAATTGCTGCTTACTGTTCTTTTTTTTCTGTGTTTTTTTTTTTTTTTTTTTTTTTTTGAGACAGGGTTTCTCTGTGTAGTCCTGGCTGTCCTGGAACTCACTCTGTAGATCAGGCTGGCCTCGAACTCAGAAATCCACCTGTCTCTGCCTCCCAAGTGCTGGGATTAAAGGCGTGCGCCACCACCGCCCGGTTACTGTTCTTTGAATATATCATCTAAGAGTATTTAAGTAGTTAAAAGACAAAAATAGGTCACATGTTATATATCATTTGCTGGAAGTTTTCAGTATTATCTAGTGTTATAAACAAGAATATTTGAATTGGAAATCTAATGCCTAATAATGAATTTATCAATATAGCTTTAAATATCATAGTTTAGTCTATTGATATTATTTTCACAACAATTCTATTGCTTATAAACTAGAACTCTATCAGTTAAGTTACAGATGTTTCCATAATGCATTTTGGAATGTGACAAAATGAAGAAGCTAAGGATATGATTTTACTTCCTAAAAATTCAATGACAATTTATGTACAGGTATAAAGTTATAGTGTCCTACATACAATTCATCTTTTAAATAGTACATGATCTAATGTACAATATTTTTCTACTGAGAATGACATGTTGACATGTTATTTTTATTTTTAGAGATCCTAGTAGAATGTATTTCTACAGATACAGAGCTCAGTGACTTATTTGAAATTGTATATATATATATATATATATATATATATATATTTAATATTAAATATATATTATCTAAAAATGCAACAGAAAAGGCACACAATGTACAACACAACAAACATAAAGAAGGAAGTTCCATCAGTACAATAATATGGGTGGATGTGTAGGACAATGAACAGTGAGTGTCTGTTGTAGAACAGCGCATGCCTTCACTGAGATATTGTGTTTAAATAGATGCACATAATCAGAGTAACATGGGAAGGCCTGGAGGAATAAAAGGAAAGCTACCACACAGTGAGTATAAAGAGTCATGGAAGCAAGATGCCAAGTTCTGCAGATGTGCAGTAGTTGTATGACAGTCTGCAATGCTGTATTCTATGCTTAAAGCTATAGGACTTATTATGTGTATGTTATTATGATGAGAATAAATAAAAAACTATAAAATCTAAAGCAGTAACATCAAAAACGTAAAAATAAATGATTATGATGAAAAGTGACTATTTGGAAGTGAAATAAAACAAAAAATGGGTTACAATGTGTTATGCTTTATTTTAGTTGTCAGCCTGAAAGTCTCAGGAATCAGCTGGGAAAGATGCTTAGTGCAAGATCAGAGTGATCCATCCTAGAAGTGAGCGACACCATTTCATGTCCTGGGTCCAGAACTAACTGAGCCGAGCGTAAGAATCTGTCACTTTCTGTTTTCTAACAGCAGATGTAGCATGTCCATATCCTTCAGACTCCTGACTCTGTGAATTCCCTGTCATGATGGACTATCACTTGGTACTGTGAGCCAAAATAAATCCTTCCTTCCTTAAAGTGCTGCTGTTAGAGTATTTTATTACACCAACCAGAAAAGAAACTAGGACAGTGTTTTATGTTTGCAATTCTATGGATTAAAATTGTGAGTCATTTTAATATCAGGAGACAGTATTTACTAAGTGCTGTGGTTCAGCATTAAAACACAAACTAGAAACAAAGCTTACAATAAAATACAAAGTTTATATCCATATGTAACATCTGTGTAAAATTGAAGGTCATGTATGATAATCAGCATTGACTCTGTAAGACCTTCAGAAGATGACTTTTAACAAATGTCAGGCTGGCAATGAGAAAATGAACTTGCCAATGGAATCCTTGGGCTAGCTAATTGAATCATCACTAATCCTGTTTCTATCATTGCTGTGAGCACCTGTGACAGAAATTACATGTGAATCAGATTCTCTTCTAAAATATTAATATCTCAATTGCCAATAAGAAAATTTTTGAACATACAGGACACTTAAAGAAGTGTGGGAGGAGTTCATTTAGACACTGTCTGTATATCATGACAATCCATATGAGACCCATGTTTATACTGATAATGAAACTTTGACTGAAAGTGAAATATTTCTAATCATATTCTAATTAGCTTACAAATCTGCATGAACCAATCAGCTGATTGCTTTTCAGCTAATTGTGCATTTTGATGCAGCAAATATTTGGGTTGTTTTCCTCAAAGACTCCCCCCCACTCCTTCTCATTTTAGCTTACACACGCTAATATTCTGCATGATATGAGAAAGCACAGAAAGAAAATAATCTCTTTCTTATCCAGACACCTATTTCCACAGTATTTATTAAATGTCAAGCATTCTTCCGTGCAATGTAGAGTCAGCAGGAGTCTAACGAAAAAATGTCCCAGGAGCCTTGCAGGTAGCAGAGATCTCCCCAGGTGAAGAATAAAAACAAAATTTAGAAACACTCTCTAATTTGTTTCCTAAAATCTGTTATCCCATGGGAAATAAAAACTTCCCAATAAAATAATACAAGTCTGCTGGTTCTTGTCAAAGATGCCCTAAATATCCAATATCAGAATAAAGGTAATAGAAATGAGGGAAGAAACTGTAGAGATCCACAGTGGACATATGTCTCCAATTGGTGAAAGTCACTTCTGTCTAAGTGAACCTGAAGTATTTTTTGACAATGTGAATTATTTAAACACACAAAAGCCATTGTGGCACTTGGGAGGCAGAGGCAGGTGGATTTCTGAGTTCGAGGCCAGCCTGGTCTACGGAGTGAGTTCCAGGACAGCCAGGGCTACACAGAGAAACCCTGTCTCGGAAAAACCAAAAAAAAAAAAAAAAAAAAAAAAAAAAGAAAGCCATTGTGTTTATATTTTTCTCTGTGTAAATAAACAAACATAAAATGTTCAACACAAATACACTCAAATGTGTTTTCACTTTCTTTTTTTTTTTTTTTTTTTTTTTTTTGGTTTTTTCGAGACAGGGTTTCTCTGTGTAGTCCGGGCTATCCTGGAACTCGCTCGGTAGACCAGGCTGGCCTCGAACTCAGAAATCCGCCTGCCTCTGCCTCCCAAGTGCTGGATTAAAGGCGTGCGCCACCACCGCCCGGCTGTGTTTTCACTTTCAATAATGTCTTCTCATAAATAGTATGTATGAAAAAAGAATTTATTGTAATTTCTAATGTTCTATAAACATGTATTGGTAGAATATTAAATTGGAAAGTTAGAGTTGATCAGGAACTAGAAGTATATTGAAAATTGGAATTATTTAGCCAGTACATATATTTTGTACTAACACTTTTATAGTATTTAATTCTTATTATGGTTAATGTTGATTGTCAACGTGGTTAAGTTAGAAAAGAGTAAGGGATATGCTTAGTGGTATGAGAGGGTATTTCCTAGGCATATTGAGTAAGAAGCAGCTTCTTTTATGGGAATGAGAGGGTATTTCCTGGAAGGACTGTGTAAATGGAGCTTTCTTACACTATCCTATGGTGGGAAGGATCTTCCAGAGGTTGAGATAGTAAGAGGTCTGAGGGACAGATAGCATTGCTATCCCTGTCTGCCTTCACCCTTTGCTGGCAAGTGCATCTACTCTGTTGCTGTTTCCCTG
Organism: Mastomys natalensis; assembly: GCA_021653895.1. Taxonomy (NCBI): domain Eukaryota; kingdom Metazoa; phylum Chordata; class Mammalia; order Rodentia; family Muridae; genus Mastomys; species Mastomys natalensis. Next base: position 201,244 of record JAJTUV010000774.1, on the reverse strand, counting down.
CTGCAGCCATCCTTCATTGGAACCCAGCTTCTTGGTCCAATGACCTGGAGTGAAGGCCACAGTGTTTCTAGGAATCCTCCAGTCCTAGAGTGCTAGATTGGTACTGTTCAGATATCAATACTTCTGTACCCAGTTGTTACCAGTTCTCAACCTCTCCAGCATACAAACAGCCATTGTAGATAATGTGGCCTGTAACATGTAAGCCAATGTGATACATTTTCCTTAGACTATATATGCATTTTGTCAGTTGCTTTAGAGAACCTTGACAATTTGCTAAGATGGTATTTAAGAGGAGAAAGTAAATTCAATATTTATTTACTGAGTTATTCTATATTAAGTTGGATTGTAATTTGAAATAGCCTTACCTTTAAACTGTTTTCTATCCTCTTTTAGGACTCCATGTAGGTAATTGATTCATTTTATATGTGTTTATGATTTTTTTCAGTTGTGAAAAACTTCAAATTCATGACACTTGAGCAAATACAGTATAAAATAAAGAACAGAAACTCCAGTTTCTTAACTAAGAGTGATCTAGATGGGTGAACCATTAGGATGAGTTTCATGAAAGACATATCTAACCTTTAAATCTGAAAGTACTCTGAAGGATAATTAATTATATGTGAAATATAATGAAATTAAGATTAATGCTGATGTGTATTGGGAAAAATAATATAACTATTGTCATTGAATTGCTATGATACATCTATAGCAGATTATGAAAGAAAAGTAACAATGAATTCATATTTATTTTTTCCTTTTGTCTGTTGAATACACTGTAGTTGCTATGGTCATTGTCAAATAACAAATTGTTATCAGCTTTTCATAGGCACTTTAGTACCTACACTTCTGGGAAATTTCTTCTCAAAAAACTTTGTGGGTATGTGGTTTCTTGAGCCAGACTCTTTTCTGAGTTCAGGCTATGCTCTATAAAGTAGAACAGAGACTTTCTACCACTCAGATCTGTCCTCAGACTGTATGGCATCTAAGACACCTTTCACTCTGGATATGTTTTGAGTTATGAAGTTTCTAGAGACTGTTAAGCAAAAAGTCCTTGTTCCCAGACATACAGTTTCCTCAATCAACAGCTATAGCTGTATGCTGCCAGTGCTGAAGAAATGTGTGGCCCTTTGGCTGGCTAACCTGGATAGAGGTCCAGGACAGGGGGGATGCTCCCCCCCCCCCACATTCATGGTTCATTCAGAGTCTGAGGTTTTTAGCTGGTGGAATTTTCCTATAAACTGTTGTTAGTCATGCCTCAACCACCATTGCCTGCCTGTACTACTGCATGTGGGTGTCTCTCTTTACAGTACACACAGTTCCATCTACTCCATGCTGTCTCTTTAAGGACCAACCAAGAATGAAAGCAAAGTTCCAGACATTCTAGGGCATTTCCTACCCCAGTCATTTGCCTCCTGCTCTAACTTATAAAAACTTATAAGGTTTTTTATTTTAAATCTCAAAGTTTTTTTTTTTGAGGCAGCAAAATACAGAAGATAAATTTCTTTTAAAAGTCTATTTAATGTGCCTGATTATTTGGTTAAAGTATAATAATCTGCCAAGATACTGCCTGAGCAGTTGGAATTATGAGATACTTTAGATGGGATCACATACATGCATGTATATATAAAAAGGACATAAACTGAATGGGATCAAGTTTTTTTAAGACACAAAAATGTTACTAACGATATGACAGAGGGAAAAATTGGAAGGAAATTTAAATTAAATGTAACTTCATAGAATTATATTATGGAAGGAACTCTACCTATTATCATCAGCCACAGTTTCATAGCCATGAAAGGAACCCTAAAATATTTTTGGGATAGGAAACTACAACATTCCTGTGGCTTCAATTCTTGGGATAGACCTTTACATAATGCAGAGGTAAAGAAGGAAGACCTTGGATTGTCCTGGAAGGGGGCAGTTTAACTTCCTCTATGTTTCCTAGTTTCCTAACCTTGATCTCAGCACAGTCTGAAGAGAAAGAATGTACTCCTACATACATGTTGAGGAATCCCCTAGATGGCTCCAGAGCCTAGAAGGAAGTTTTGAATTGTGACATAAATGGGGTAGAAACAGCAGGAGAATGCTAATCATCAAAAGCCACATGGGATGAGGAATGGTGGTTACAAACACAAATGATAATTAAAAACCTGATACAGACTCCTAAGCTCTGACATCTTGATTTACTTGAGTCTCTATAATTTGTATGCAAATTGGGAAATATGTGTATAGATGTACATGTCAGACAGATGTAAGGAGTGGAATGGTATGAAACCAGCTCATCAGTCACTGAGGACTGAGAATTCATTTAATGTATAGGTAGTATTGCTTTAAAATAAAAGTGTTTAGGATATAAATCCTGAGACAACAGCTCATTTGATTGTGAATCTTGGCATCCTATTGGTGAAAGCTAATTGGCATTCAGTGAATGTCAGTAGCTGAATTACTGACAAATGGATTAGATGTAGCCTTATGTCCTGTGTCTCTGTTTAGGCTACTCTTTAAAATATAGCATGATGACATAAATCCATATCTCTAACAGAGAGTGTTGGTCCTTTTACTTCTGAATGGAGGCAGTTGCTTTAGATTCTTATTAAACAAGTACAATATATCATGTATTTCCTCTTAGAATTTTTATTATGTTGAAAACTTTCAATTATTTCTGGTCTCATCAATACAGAAAATAATTTTTTCTATTTGGAAGGTTAAAAAGCTTTTCTTTATTATCTTATGATGATTCAGACTATATTAAACTGTTTTTGTGTGGTCTTGTATTTGACATGCATTATCCTTTAGAGCTGTGTATAGTTTATATTTACATGTCAATCTTAGATTTTGAAATATTTGATTATGTTACATATTCTACAATATTGACCAAACATAAAAAAATAATGTCCTCATAATTGATCATTTGTAATTTTTGGAGTGTGAGCCCATGTTAGTGGGCTTTTGACTCATACAAGGAGCTCATACATTAATAACTTTGACTCATAGATCAGTAACTGTGCTAAGAGAATAACATGGACAAAATCTGTTTATGTATATACTCAAATGGGTGTATATATGAGATACATGTATTATATAAATATTAAATAAAATTAAATTTACTTTGGAACGTGTTAAGCTAGTGACTTACATTAATCTCTTTAGCTTTATATTATGTGTAAGTATAGAAGACTGTTTTCTGATTTTAAAAGCAATTGGCTTTTACTGAAAATGTGTAAAATACAAACTATCATAGTCCGTGATCCAAATATGTTGTTGCTTAGTTAATATTTATTTCAGTAGCATGCCACATATATTTTTTATTATATAGCTGAAACAGTTTTATTGTATTTGTCCTAAGCTTTAAATTATTCTTTTAATTAACCTTGGAAATCATTCATGCTAGATGTATGTGAAAATATCTAATTGATGAGAGGGTTCCTTATATACATGACAGATGCCATCACCATAGATTACATTTGCTTATAAGATAATTATTATTTTCAAAAGATTGTCACCCAGCATCCCCTCATAGCAGGTCTGTGAGAATCAGCAGCTTTTTAGTTGCATTTCCAGAGACAGACCATGGAAGATTCATTGCCATGTTCCTTCCTCTTTGATCTGACACAAGCATAGGCATACACTCATCACTCCTGAAAACCTAGAGATTTTTCTATGCTGATCTTCCCTCACAGTTGACATTCAGTAAACAGGAACTGCCGAGCAGATCTCCTTGTTTATTAAAAGAGCAATCATTGCTGTCCTTTACAGGTCATGGGTTTATTACTAAGTGTAACAAGGGAGTGTATCACACAGTTCAGCTTGGTATGTGGCACCTGTGCATAATTTGCAGTACAAAGCTGCAGTCACAGCTCTTCTGTGAATCACTCTGCTATCCCTCCATCCGTTTTCCTTTTTGTTTGTACCCAGTGTAGTTTGCTATGCCCTTACCACTCAGCTGAAAGCTTAGCACTTCTCAGAAGGCGGTAAATAAAGCAATTCTATTGCCTATAATTGTTTCTTTAAATGAAGGCAACATTGAATTGTAGAACTTCTGGAGTGAAAAATCAACTTGCTCTCCCAGGCTGCAACAGTACCCTGGCACTCCCTGTATTTAAATGAGGTTGCTCCATCAACAATTAGTGTCTTCCTCAGAACTTCTAAATTATTCATTAATGCAAATCCACATTCTAATCACTTTATTCTACAACGAAGTTGAAAGAAGAAAAATTAATGCCATTTATGTCTTTAAAGTACAGTCTAGTTCCTTTGGACTTACTGAGGTTGAATAAGAGTGCTTATGATTTTAGGATAAATATATAATTATAACATGAAAGGTTTTTGTAGTGATTTGATTATTTCAGTAACAAAGGAAAGATGGAAAGATTTTTGTTACCTTCCTTTAAGTCTCAGAAAGTCATAAAGACATGAATTTCTGTTTGCTGGCAGCAAAAATCCTGCCAATCATTTTATCTCTACTGCTACTCATGAAATGATCAGTTTCTAGTACATCTTCATGATTAATCTCCCTCCTTCTAGACAGAGGATTATAGCAGAATAAAATAAGGGTGCAGTGCTACACTATCTGCTATGCAGTCATGGATGCCATTTTAGGTTTTCTTTTCTTTAGGTTTTCTCTAAGATTATGCTCCCATTTCACATACTTGAGTTCCTGGCTCCCTTTATGGGAAAGAAGAATGCACAGGATAGTTCTGTGTAACACAGGGTCACTTTGCAGAGGTTAATAGACGGAATTTTTCTCTCTTGCTAGTTTACAGACTAAATGCTACAAGTATTTATCCTTTTGTTGTGGTTTTCCAGCTTTGTGCCTCTTATATAACTTTGTCTCTCTTTACAAATCCTGTAGAACCACTGGCTGTTTAGGAAGGTGATCATCTTCCCCTGGGTCTTCCTGATCCAAAGGTTAAAAACAAAACCCCAAAATAAAAACAAACTTGTCATCATTCTTTATTAACCATGTTCCAAGTCTTTGTGGAATGATACAGGGATAGAATCACACTTGCAGACAGAAAGCCACACTGTAATGCCCACCATGTTTTGCTCTTATGCTGGCCTAAGCTCAGTGATTTAGGGTTGCCTGTACATTCGACCTGTCAGTAGGGAGAAGTGAAAAGTTAATAATAATAATAATAATAAAATAATAATAATAAGTAATTCTCTAGTCTTCTTCACAACTACAGAATATTGAAAATTTCACATCATCTTTAGGGCAACAACGTAGATGATGAACATAAAGACAATAGGATACTATATCATTTTTCCTGTCCTAAAAGATTACATTGTTTTTGTAGCTCTTGTGTTTTATTCCAGGCCAAGTAACTTACCCATAATCAAAGCATGGCAGTTTAGTTGCTCCAATACATAACACACTCTGAAGTACAAGCAGTCAGAATAAGAAATGTTGCCATGATGGAAGAAACACCAGCCTATAGACACATCAAAAGTAGAGGAATAGACTCAGCCAGAGGTCAACAGCAGGTAGATGATGAGTCTGTCTTTTTTTTTTTTTTTAAACATAAGTACCAAATAAGAGTGAGTGTGATACTCATGGCAGATCAGACAATCATTGAGTGACGAATACAGTATGAACTATCTCTGTCATACAGTGCTCCCTGAAGGCATCAGAGGGAATGAGTATGTCAGACAAGTCATGAATTAAACAATCCTATAAAAGACCAATTCACAAAATCCACAACCTGAGCAATGATCCAGAATCATGAATCTTACGACAGGCATAGAAGTCAGGTCCAAATGATTGACTAGAGAATTCATGTGAAGTTATTCTAATGTTTAATTTAGCTTCTTATGAGAAAGTACACTTTTATGCAGCATGGCAAGGAACACCATATGAAACTGACATTTTACTAGAATTTTAATGATAATTGAAAGTCTCTTTCAAAAAAAATTCACATTTCCATATTCTTATGAAAGAAGGGAGTCTTTGAAGTATATATGTCCAATTTGGATACTGTAGACTTACTTTCAGCCTTTTCTTTATAAAAATAGTGTTAACTTCTTAAGGCATGAATAAAAGGAGGAAATTTTAAGTGGCAAATTATAGTTAAAAATTGGCTTGTGTTAAAAACAATGTTGTTGACCAACTCAGGGTCTGTACGATACATTGAGCTTTTAATTGTATGGCCTTTGCTAGGGAAGGGTTGCAGCATAATTGTTAGTGAGCCTTCAGAAGTGCTTCTTGGAGATAATGTTTGAATAATCTATTGCCTGAATTTGAATAATTTATGCACGAAGCAATGTGGAGTTATAATTGCAATCACAGCGTTCAGTTCAGTAGCACCGAGTCATATTCAAAGTTCTGTGCCGATTACACTATGTAGCCTAGACTCTGCTTTTCATTTCGTTTTTAACAAAGAATTCTGAGGAAAGAAAGATGCCTCAGAGCTTGACAAAAGTTCCCAAGTGAACTTTTAAAGGGTCCCTTTCAAAGATTTTTATTTCATTTTTATTATTTTCTATATTCAAAGTCTAAAATCCAATCTTGCATGCTTCTGTGCCATAGAGATAAAGAAAGGAGCTGAAAGTGCCCCTGGTTGGACAGAAAAGACTTTCGACTTCTCTACCAAAGAAGCAGCAGAAGTAGCTGCTCCATCAATCGTTCCCTGAAGCAATAGTCCTGGAGTGTAAACAGTATTTTATACGGACAGCAGTGGAACAGAATGTGTTATTGCTGAAAACTGTGCACTTCACTGTGGAGAATGGATTAAACCCATGTAACAGGAAATCAAATGTTATATTTTCTAAATCAGTGAAAGGGTTAAGAAATTTTAAAAAATATAAAGGTAGTTTCTGACTCCAAAAGGCAATGTTGTAATTTTTATTATAGCATATTCTAAGGAACTCATACTAATAAATATTTTTTCCAAACAATTATATTAACTCTCCAGAGATACAATTTTTAAAAGCTTTTACTAATTTCTTGCTAATTGAATAAAATGTTTTGAACATTTTCATCCCCTCAATTTTCTCTCCTGACCATTCTCTTGAAAATTTTGTGCCACTGTTACATTTTAGATGGCTAATCACTTTTCTTTAATTAAAAATAATCAGGGGTCATCGATTTATTTTGTAACTATATAAAGTCATTAACTAATTTGACCAAAATTAAGGCATTTTAATTACAATATTTTCATGAAAATGATTTATTGGAAACATTGAGGTTTATTGGTCACAACTATGAGTCTTCAGAGCATCTTCCCCAAAATTTATTTGCTCTTATAACAATGTGATAATATTCCCTTATTATTCATAGTATAGTCAAATACTATCAGTACAACTAGAGAACAATGAAATATGAAGTGAACTGCAAATGTAGAATTGTTTTAATTCTGTGATACCCTGATCTATGACATCCTGAAGAGCTGCCTTAGCAGCAGGGGAACGTGGCAAGCTCTCTTTTGCTTCTGACACTTATTTTAAGCAAAATAAGTTAACATAAAGATATCATAGGCATGTTTTGGCAAAAATCTTTTAAGACATCAGATGAAGTTATTCAGCCTTTTAAAATGAATTCTGTTTTTCAAACCTTTTGTTCTGTGATTTAAATTATTAATTTGGGCAAATTTCCAGTTGCTAGTTTACATTATCTAAATTTAATTGTGGAATCACCATTAGAATATTCAGGATGGCTAGTTAAGGGTGAGCCACCACATGTAGCTTACTGAGACACCAACAAGGCAACAGAACAACTGAAGACTTGTTTGCACTCACCTCTAGTTGAGTTTAAGCAAAGCTCTAGTTTTTAGACACGTTCTAGAGAAGTGGAATACTCTGTCCTTACTCTCATTCTTCTTTCTAAATGTGAGTAGAGTAGAACAGTTTTTATGATCATGGTTCAATGGTATCGGGAAAATTGTAAAAATTGCACATAATTTGAAGCATAATGCTTATTATCAAATGAAAATATGTATCAGAAAATCCAAATTCAAACACTGGAATTTATTTTCATTTGTTTTTCTTATTGAAAATAACAGTTTAAGCTGAGGGCAGAATTTATTATTGTCAGCTACAACTACCAAAGGATGGATACCAGAAGGAAACAGTTCTGTCCACACAACCTAATACTGGGAATGTTTCATATTGAAGAGAAAATATGATGCTCAGATTTAATATAAAGGGTAAGCACTTCAGCCCTAAAGTCAGACTACCTGTGTCTTCATCAAAATTCTTTCACTAAGAAGGCACCGTGGCCTTTGCAGGGCCACTTGGAAGAGTCTTAGTTCCATCTGTAAAATTAGTGTCTTGTACATATAGGAGAAAGAAGGGCTGGCATGGAGAAAGATTTTTTTCTGCTTGCTCATACTCATAGTGAACTGATTCCCTCCCCGGGTGAATCAGTGGCTATGTTGTGCTTTGCATCTGTAAATTGTAATCTGAGGATGGAACACATTATGCCACTTAGGAATGCCTTATAGTACCTAATGGAGGAAAGAAGACTCACTGCACAAAATATATGTTACGAAGGAACAGGTTATTAGTTCAATGTGTTTGAAATTCTGTGTGTTGAGATAATTAGGTTTTACTTAAAAGCATTTTTAAATGTGATGTCATGGCTTGAAAGATTTTTCTGTTTTGCATATGTCCTTTATGGATTTTGTGAAGTTCTAACTAGATTTATCCCTTAGAATGGTATTGCAGGTAGGGTGTTTTGTTTTTGTTTTGTTTTTTTGTTTTGTTTTGTTTTGTTTTTAGCATCTCAGTTGGGTAATTCTTCCTCTAAGACAATCAAAATGACACCAACTGAAACTGACTTCAAAACACACAACCCCCTTAACTGTATCTGTTTGTATTTAGTACAAGATAGAATTCCATTAAGCAGACCTATTAACTTCAGTTAAAATAACTTTGAAGATGACATAAAATTTAACTAAGAAACTGCTTGATTTATATTGATGAGAAATTCATACTTCTCAATAAAATTTTACATTATATTTTATTTCCTATCAATATAATATTTCTGTGATTTTAGAGGAAATTGTTAAATTATAGTCTAGTTATGAAAGATAACACATTTAGTTAACTCTATGTTTTGTAACTCAAAGGAAACTTTATATATATATGTCTTATATACAGTAAGATAATTCATAGTCAATTGTTATTATAGAATACTGCAAAGTAACACAGGAGTTTAAGACATGGCATTGTAAATCAGCCAATCCTAACTCTATAAGTTTGTTAAAGTGATTAGAGTTTTCGTAAAGATTATTTATATATATATAAATATATATATATAAATATATATATATATATATGCATGTGTGGTATGTGCACATGAGCGTAAGTCCCAACCAAGGCCAGAAGAGGATCCACCCCACCTAGGGATAGAGTTACAGGTGGATGTGAGCAGCCCAACAAGGTTGCTGGAAACTGCATGAGGCTCTCTTGCCAAAGCACTGAGAACTGGGAACCACTGAATCTCATTAATCACCAGCCTCTGCTTTGTCCTTCAAAAGCTTCAGTTTGTGTATTTGAGAAATGAAGTAATTATATGCTGAGCCATGCTGTAAGAATTACACATTATCACTAAAATAGTGGCCAATATTTCTTTATTCATTGCAGCAAAACAGAAAAGCAACTGATCACTACCAATTATAAATATTTGTTATTGACCATACAAGCCATGAAAGAATGCTGAAATAATCTTTTTAAAATTAATGGTATTTATTGCTGTGGTGGACTGGGTGTGGTGTAGATTATGTATTGAGGTGAGAGGACAACTGTAGGAAGTTGGTTCTCTCCTTCCATCTTTATATAGATTTCTGGTGCTTGAACTCAGACTCCCAGGCTTGAGTGTTGAACACTTTTATCTGCTGAGCAACTTCATCAATTCAAACAAATCATATATACTCAGTGTGATGTCTCCTGAAAAAAAATCACGTAAAATAAAACTGACTTTTCAGAACGGTGTGTATGTAATGTTTACATAGTTTCTGAATAGAGGTTCTAAGCTGGATATCAGCAGGATTAGCAGAATCTCAGTTGGAGAAGATGCTAGAGAGTGACAGGAGTGAAGCAGCAGCAGTTCCATTTAAATAACAGCAAGGATAGCTTTTGTTCTTTTTGAGCTCTCTCATTCATTTTGAGCTGACACTAACATAGAGGAAAAGGATAACAGAGTATCCAAAACCAAACAAAAATCCCTAGTATGTATATGGTATGTGTGTGTAGTGCTGAGAAATAAACATTTAGTACACACAATCATATTGAACTATCAATGTCTAGTTTATTGTTTAGAGCTACTCTGAACTGCATCAGCAGTGGCATCAGACAATAACATAAACATGAGCCATACTTGTCAGCTTTATACCATCTACACAAAAATTGCTTTGTAGAGAAACTTGGGTTAGATATAATTTAGCCTCCTTAAATTCCAAACAGGTTTCTAAGGATGTATCACTCAATACTGATACTATAGGTAACTCTTAAAAGGTACTCTGGTCTGGAGTATTTGTTCATTTTAGCTCAGTATGAGGTAAACTTGGTGTCAATTACGAGAACACTTATAAAGCATGAACAATATGCTATTGTTACGCGTAGGTGGTGCAAAAGAATTATATGGTTCCTCAAAGAGCTTTCAACATAATTAAAACCACAACCTGATGTTAATGAACTCAAGCTACTAAACTTCGGGAGCTGGGTGTGGGGACAGATAATGGCCTGAAAAGTAACAGAAGCTGGAAGATCGTTCTTGCTTGGGAGAAGAAAGATGATATTAGTTTTTGATATATTTCATTTTGTACAATCACAGACTATCTATGAGGTATTCAGTGAGATATGCCTGTTTTGTGAGTTTTCATCATTTGCTGACCAAAGCAATGCACACTTCTGAACTATGTCTAACATGACTCATGATTCACGTCTTCAATGGTTCTTCCTTTAACTGTCTGCCCTGCTCATGCATATAAAATTTCCCATTTTCTCTTGTACTATAATATTTTTTCTTTATTGCTCCTTTTGGTTTATTGCCCTACATAAAGCTTAAACAACCCAGAGGTCTCATGTTTGGATATGACTTCCTCCTCAATTTGCTAGAGTGAGACTCATCTTTCATTGACTGAAATGTCTATTGTTTGGTGTCTTCTTCTTAGATTGGTCTCAGAATTGTGATTGAAGACTATGCCTCTGTTTGTGTCAGTATTTACTTCATGTTAATGTTGGCTCTGACATCTCTTTTATTTCATTCATTTGTGGAGCCTGGTCTCTTTGCCCATTTGTGATTCTCTGTACCTTCAGTTTCAGGGATTTAATGATGCCTTCTGGACTCCATAGGGCACACAAGTTGTGCACATACATACTTGCAGATAAAACATGCAAACACAAAGTAAAATTATATAAGTCTTTTTATAAGTATTTAAAAATAGAAAATAAGAAACAGAATTTAACTTCTGCAAGTCATTCATGTGACTCCTTATCCTCTCTATAAATAGTACAAAAATTAACTATTATTTTTCATGTGCATGTGGAGGCAGTGTATATGTGGAGGGTAGAGGACAGCTCTGTGGAGTCCGTTCTCTCCTACCTTTGAGAAACTCAGGTATCAAGCTTAAGTTGTTAGGCATGAGTTAGAACCACTTTACCTTTTGAACCACTATGAAGGCCCAGATAATCATTTATAAATACCCTGAAAAATTCATAAATGCATACACACACACACACACACACACACATATAGTTAATAGATGTTATAGACATCAGTTTCTCAAGAAAGAATAAAATTATCTCAACCGTAAGTACTTTTTATAATAGCTTATAATTCACTTATGATTTTAATGTATTGTTATTTTTGTCTCAATTACCATTAATTTTATTCTGATGGAATTCTATCTATTACCTATCTACTTATCTATCTATGTTACATTTATCTTGACATCGTTGATTGACACTGAAAGCAAAAAAAAAATTGCTTTCAATTCGTCTATTATATCATGGAATATTAATTTACTGATATAATACTCAGCTTTGATTATTTTAAAAATAGGGAAGTATTTTTAAAAGATGGGTAAATTATTGATGAGATGAATGCATTGAGCTTAGAGTTGTAAAATCAATCACTATAATTTCATCATGAAAAGCTTCTTTATTGTTCACATGCTTGGACATGTATTTTTGTTCAGAAAATCAAATTTGTTTTTGACAAACACTGATTCATATTACTAATCTACAATAGTAATGTGTATATGTGAATACAACATCATATCTCCTAGTTGAGTAATATAATTTCTAAGTAACTTTTACATTGGAGTATATTTACTTTTTCTTCCTAATATGGAAGAAAAAATAAAAAAAACCCAAAAACTAAAACCCAAAACAAAACCATGATCAGAGTACTAGAAAAACTCATGACATAAGTCCATGTGATGCATGTTCGAGTCTTAATCTATGATTGATTTTTCTGTGTTTTTTTTTTTTTTTGCCATTTATGTTTTTATGTATTTATTTATTTATTTATTTCACTCCAGATTTTGTTACCCCCCTCACCTGCTCCAGCTTCCTACTGTTCCACGTTCCATCCCTCCTCCCCCACCCTACTCTCTCCACAAGATGTTTCACCCCCTAATGCACACCCAACCATACCCCTAAACTTCCTGGGGCCTCCAGTCTCTTGAGGGTTAGGTGCATCTTCTCTGTGGAACACCCATTGTGGCCATCTCAACATGCTTTACTTCTGTGTGTGCTTTGGAATACCTGCTTGCTGTGATGCAATGGCACTGTCACTACTATGGACATGATAAGCAAATACAACTAATGTGAATGACCATGAAACGTTTTTTAAGGAGAATTTCAGGGTAACCATCTTCTTCTATGTGATAATGAAGTGTCATTACTCCTGAATGAGTGGAGTACAGCAAATGGTTATAAGAACTTCCTGTATGTGACAGTCATAAGCAGGCTGTGGAATAAGTCTCTGATGTGGATAATAAGACCTATTGCTGAGTCCCTAAAAGAACTTATCCATGTAAGAAAAGAATCATAGTAAGAAAAAGACATGAGGATGCTTGTCTCTCCAGGAATCTCTAAATTGTCAATAAAGGTTGGAAAGAAAGGGAGAATGAGATGGAAATGTTGACTCTCCATTTATTATGGTTAGAAATTAGAAGGGAAAAATGATCCAAATTTGATATGTGTTAAATAGCTTTTCCTGGGATATAAACACTTAGACCCACAGGAATAATTGAGTACTAAGGAAAACAGAAAAAAGGTAGAAGTGGTACACCTCAGGTGCTGGGAGATGCTATTCAGGCTGCTGGTAGACACTTGTGACCAACAGTTCTACTTGATATGTTTCCTGCCTGCTGCTGGGACATGTAGGTAACCAGTATGCCAGAAAGTTACACTAGGAGTGTAATAATGAAACAATTGTTACATGTTTAGCCAACTCCTTTCCCACTGAATTAAGGCCTGCTTCATGGGCTAGAACTCATGTCTGGTACTAAACACCAGGCCAATATCTCTTTGAAGGTAAGGGCATAGATTTTAATGAGGAGTCCAGTCCTTTTCTTTTGTTAACTTGATTTGATATGCCTGTCATATTGTACTCTAAACATGTATACAAATTCTTACAAATCATTGATTCTTTAAGTTGTAGAGATTAATAATTGGTCAAAGTGCTGAAATAAGTGACTTTTGAGTTTTCATCCCTAAATGGGGCATCTATTGCCCATGCCCAAATAAGGCTTAAAAAGCATTTGTACAGTAGATAGTCACAGAGAATAAAAGGAAGAGGTGAACTGTATAATGCTGTCTTCTAGGCCTGGCTTGGTCATTGCTGTTTTAAAATTATAGCACCTATGATTACCTATGGGAACTCAGTTTGGGCTCACGAATGTATTCTGTGGAATATATTAGTGAAAAATGAAATGCAAAGAGGTTATTTTCTCCCTGAGGCTGTGTAAATGGTCAGTAATTGCTGGGATACTTCATTGCTGTTGTAGCCACCTATCCGTTGTCATGCTAAGCAACCTCAATTAAACTCAAGCTAGATTTCGGTGGTTTCTTTTCTTTTCTTCTTTACTTTTTCTTTTTCTTTTGGTCTTTTGGTTGTTGTCTAGCATGAACAAGTACTTGTTCATGTCTCCTTAGGAAGGTTAATGCAATAAATCTCTGGAGAGTAAAGATGGAATTGCAGTTCACTCGGTGAAAAAGAATCCAAGCAATAGAATGCAACAATAGAAGAATACTACAGGAGGAAAAGTGAGTAGGAGTGGGGGATTCTTTTCATTGTTAACTGAAATGCCTTATCTTCTTGTCTGTTGGGCATAATCCTGATCAGCCTTCAAGGCTCAGCTCAAATCACTTAATGCTGTTTTCCCTTCTGACCTTCCATGCAGAAACAACTAATTTATCTTCGGTATTCCGTTGCCCTTGGAACAAACTATAGTTTTTGACTTTGCTAGAAACTCTGTTATTGTTTTTTTTTGCTGTCTCATAAGATCATAGTAACTCTGTCTTATTTATGTTTGTATTTTCAATTCCTAGAAAAATTCCTGTACTTAATTATTGTTAGAGAAAACTTGATTGTATCCCTTTCAAGAAAATTAGTAAGTAAATTTTGAAAATACTGTCTTTTATAATGATTCTTAAATAGTATATGTGCTATTGTAAAAGTGGTAGCAGGTATTTAACATAATTGATAACACAAGGCAGTGCTTGGAGCTTGTGCTAGGACAGTGTTCATCAGGATGCAACACTAGAAATTAATATTGCTTTTAACATTGGATGTCATAAAAGTGTTCAACTGGTGAAATTAGACTGATATTTTTATGAAATAAGCATTTAAGTGTTTATGTCCTAAATTGAACATTACTCACTCTGTCACTGGCTTAGCCACTGAGTCTATCCTAACAACTAGTCCACAAAAATGAGCAGACAGTTTAGGAATGTTGGGGATACAATGCTTTAAAGGAGAGACAGTAGTTGAGTATGTATGCTGTATGTTCTCTAATATGCTCAGGAAGTAGACACGTGAATCTTCTCTGAAAGAGCATGGTGGATTGGAGGCTAGACTTCCATAGGGAATGGGGATGACCACTGTTTTCCTGAAAATACTAAGAGAAGGAACATGCATCATCATGTAATACACAATATGGTAAAAAAGGAAAAATTATAGTCCAATTCTGAAACAGAAAGCAGATGTATATAGTATTAGGTGATAAATTTAGTTTAATGTAGATTAAATTGTTTTCTGTTATTTTTATATGCAACTTGACATAAACCCATCTCTGTGACTGGCCATTAAGTATCCCTGTGAACTGTAAGCCACCAAGAGGTATAAACAACCTCTATCCTAAACTATTAATATAGCTTCCTAGCCAACTGACATTCAGCTAAGCTAACTCAGCAATTAGACAGTCAGAGAATGAATGTTTGCCAAGAAAAACTGACCATTTAAGAAAATTCTAACACTAGCCAAGTAGGCTACATTTTTAAAATATATCCTCATTTTCTGTGGCTATAAATATGTATCCTCATGAAAGCAGATGGAATGATCAGAATTATTTTCCATTTGAATTGTTGCTCATCATTAAAAATAATAATAAAGAGTTAAAATTTGAAAACCTAGACTTTTAATTCTGTCTTATCACAAGTTCATGCATTCAGAGGGGGCAGATCCATTAAGCATTGTTACTCTACTATGTGCTAGCTGTGTGTTGCTATAGAATTTATTTACTTCTCAGACTCAGTATGTCATCTAAAAAATTTATGATATAATAGATTTTTGGTATTTCTATACAAGGATGTGTATTATCCAAACCTAAGCCTTGCAGGCAAAGTGGCTTTGCAAACTGTGGTACAGATTTCTTCCCTGTAAACGCTCTAGACTACTAGCATGAAAAGCAAGGCCTGCCTGCAGGTTGTCAGTGTGGTGTACTGAAAAAGTGGGTTCTGCTAATTACCTCAAGATGACAATCTCCCAAGGCTGACGGTTTTGAAGATTGTAGGTATTTCATTTTCATTCTGTTGTGATGAAGAGGAATGTGATGGGGTGATCGGCATCACTTCCCATTATGAGCCTGATAATTCATCTGCTGTAATTTTCTAAGCGCTTTTCTTGGAACACAGCCAGACATTTGTAAAACAGCTCATCCTCCAACTCATATTGTTCCAGTCTGTGAAACAATAACTAATTTGTGATAATAATGATTGTAGCTTATATAAACATACATAAATACAAAGCAAGCTAGAAAACAAGCTGTGTTCTTCATTCACTGACAAGTATACCGACAGCCAAGACTTGCCAGGATGCATTTAGTATGTTAGTCTTAGGCAAGGTGTGCTCAAGGCATGAAAATATGATAAGTATATGGAAGTATACATTTTGTATCAATCACATGCTCAACCAATATTTATTACACACCTGCTATGCGTTGGTATGGCTGTAAGCAGTGAACTAGAGAGGCAAACCCAGGTGCTAGAAGAGCTGTGGCTGTATTAGTGTATGTTTGCAGAACACCTTCAACTTCACTCCTAAATTTATCATTTTCACTTGCAAGTTGTTTACTCACTTAAAAACTTATATTTGATGATATTATGGTACCTGTTTCCATAGTGACAATAAAGGAATTGTGTGGTATCAGCTACATATATATATATATGAAACTGACACATACCAACACTATCTGTGAAGAAAAGATAATAAATACTCCTTTCCTGGGAGTAGCTCAAAATCATTTCAGAAGATTGATTATTTAATGTATATTGTGGTTATTCTTTGAAATCATTTAACGATGTAATGTTGTAATATTTTGTAACTCAAAAAATATATGATTTACCCAAATGTTCTGTTTCTTGATCATAGGATATCATTCACCAACATTTTAGCATTTAATTGAGGAACAACGGTGTATACTTATATAAGCTGTAATCATTATCACAAATTAGTTAGTTTTTCACATAGTCTGGAATAGTATTAAATGGAAGATTAATTTTTTATGTGATAGTTGTACATTTCACCAATAACCAGGGAAGACTGATTGTTTTCCTCAGTTTAGACATGGGAAATTCAAGTTCAAAATGGGTGGAGATTTGTCTAGTTTACATAACATATTCTGAGAAGATCTAGAATTAAATCTATATGAGTATGATTAATCCAACCAATTATTTTACTATCTCTAAAAGTTTTACATATATACTTAAAGAAAATTGCTTAATACATATATACTTTACATATATACTTAAAGTCAGTGACACTTTTTAAAATTTTTTTCTCAGTATATCAGGTTAAGGAGATATATCAAATGTATAATTTTAAGGGACATAACGGTTATACCATTCAAAACTACAGTGGCACCAGAGGAAATAAGTAGCTTAATTTACATTAAATATTTTTAGGAGCTGTCTAGGCATAGTAGCACAGGACAATGTAACATAATGGTAAATTCAGAACCAAAGAGACCAGGCAGGAAGATTGTGAGTTTGATGACTAGATCATTAGAGTAAGTTCAAGGCTGCTTTTAGATATGTAGTTAGATATGTAGACACACAGACACATATACACACATACGCACACAGATATATACACTCTATCATCGATTATCTATCTATCTATCTATCTATCTATCTATCTATCTATCTATCTATCTATCATCTCCTTAAAGTTGATTACATCCATTATGAAGCACAATCATAAGACACATATTCTGCTTCATTCAGGGAGTAGATCTAACTGTTGTAGTTGAAGCAACTGGTCTTAGATTTTGTTTGTTAGGTAGCAGAAAAATATCATTAAACATTCTCTTGTGTTAGTGCTATAAATGATTCATTTACAGATGAAATTTTACTGAGTGCATGTATGCTACATAATGATGATATAAAGTACATTTTGTACTTTACAACACTATAAGTGGTATTTTAGATTTATTCTTAAAGTAATTACTTAGAATTTCAAACTTTCAGAAAATTTTGAAAATAAAACCCACACTTACCTTTTAACAATATGTACTGATTCTTAAATTATTGTTGTCTTTGTTTAAATCTGAAGTGTTTCTGAATAAATTTTCAGAAATTTTGCTTTTGACTTGTAAATATATATGGAGAATAATAAACTGACTTACATTGAAGAGAAATACATGAGTTGTGGGATGGGAATGTAATTAAACTATATAGTGCTTGCCTATTAAGCACAAAGCCTTGGATTTGAACCCCAGTACATCATAAAACTGGGTGCAGTGATACATACCTGCAATTCCTTCTTTGAGCAGTGTGGAAGTAGATTTAGAAAAATTAGGAGCTCTAGGTCATTGTCTTAGGGTTTTATTGCTGTGAAGAGACACCATAACCCCAGCAATTCTTTAAAAGAAAAGCATTTAATTGAGGCTGGCTTACAGTTTCAGAAATTCAGTCTATTATTATCATGGTAGAAGCATGTCAGTATTCAGGCAGGCATAGTGCTGGAAGAGCTGAGAATTCTACATCTGAACCATAGATATGACACACTGCACATAGCTTTAGCGTAGGAGACCTCAAAGTTCATCCCATGGTGACACACTTCCTCCAAATAGCCACATGAATTCTAACAATGTTACATCTCCTAATGATGCCACTCCCTATGGATCAAGCAGTGAAACACATCAATCTATAGGGATTATAACTATTTAAACAACCACATCATCATTGGCTACATGGCAAGTTCAAGGCTACCTTGGGCTCTATGGGTCTCTGTCTTAACAAATAGAATAGAATTTGTGATTTATTGTTAAACTTTTTACAGCACTAAAGGATATGTGGCACTGTTAGAATCATTGATTCTACTATATTTATTTATTTATTTATTTATTTATTTATTTATCTTACGTATTAACTTTATATCCAGCACACCGCCCAACTCCTGATAATCCTTTCCCACAATCTTTCTGCCTGTGCCGTCCCCTTCTCCTCTGAGTGGGTAGGGCCCTCCTAAGTATCCCCCCCTACACCCATACCCTGGCATATCATGTCTCTGTGAGGCCTATCCTCTCCCACTGAGGCTAGACAAGGAAGCCCAGCTAGAAGATCATATCACACATACAGGCAACAACTTTTGAGATAGCATCTTGCTCCAGTTGTTTGGGACCCACATGAAGACCAAGCTGTATAGCTGCTACATGTGTATGAGTAGGCCAAGGTCCAGCTGGTGTATGCTCTTTGGTTGGTGATTCAATCTCTGAGAGCCCCAAAGTTCTAGGTTAGATGATTCTGTTTGTCTTCCTGTGGAGTTCTTATCCCCTTCTGGCCCAAAATTCTTCCTTCTATTCTTCCATTAAGAGTCCCCAACTCCATCCACTGTTTGGGCTGTGGGTGTCTGCATCCATCTGAGTCAACTGGTAAGTGGAGCCTCCCAGAAGACAGCCATGTTAGACTCATGTCTGCAAGTGTAACAGAGTACCATTAATAGTGTCAGAGATTGGTGCTTGCCCATGGGACAGGTCTCAAGTTGGACTGGTTATTGGTTGGCCATTCCCTCAGGCTCTACTCCTTCCCCTATGCCTTCATTTCTTGTAGACAGGATAAATTTGGGGTTAGTATGCTTATCATTCCATTGGGGTTCCTGCCTGTCTACTGAAGGTGGCCTCTTCAGGTTCCATATCCCCTGGGTGCCTCCCTTATCCCAGGTGTCCATCTCTTCATGGAGATACCCTCTACCTTCTCACTCCTGTCATTTTCAGTTGCAGATTTCCATTCATTCTCATGGCCATCTGGCCATCCCTCCTGTCCCTCCCATATCTGATCCTGAACCTCTCCATTCCTCTATCCTTTTTTCCACTCATTTCCTTTCTTCATCTGCCTCTTATGACTATTTACGATATTCATGGTATACTCCACAGACTCAAAGAAGCTAAACAAAAATGAGGGCACAGCAAGGATGCTTGAATCTCACATAAAGGGGAATTAAATAGTCATGATTCTATTTTTTCATCTGGAAATTATGTCTTAACCTTGAGAATATTTCAATAGCCAATTTTGTGTGCACATAATTTAGATTCGGATAGAATTTCAGTTACCCTGCTAATGGTCTATTCCTTAGATCCTCATCTTGAAAAATTTTATAATTATTGATAAATTCAAGTAGGCCCTCTGATCATCATGAATATAACTTTAAGTCTCCCATCCATTTCTTCACTGCTATCTTGTTTTTTGTTTGTTTGTTTGTTTGTTTGTTTTTTTATGCTTTATACCTATGGCTTATTATACACAAAAATATTCTCTACAATCTCCTCCACTTTTTCTTCATCAACCTAGCCCTAGCAATACTCCTAACATGACACAATCCAATTATTCATTTCTTAATCCTTACATTATAGACCAGGTGAAATGATTGTGGTTATTACAATGCCATGTTCTTCAACTCATCTAGATGTATCTCAAAGCCAGAAAAACAGGTTGGTGATTTCTTTCCTCTCACTTTAATCATTAAAAGCATTTGCCCTCATATATCTGTCCCAATAAGCTCAGCTCAGTGTTTTTTTTTTTTTTTTTTGTACTCACTTCTTCTTTATTACAACCTTGAATAGCCTAACACTTTTGTAAAGCCAATAATTCAACATTCTCTGAAATTCTGCTGCTGTTTAGATGAGGTCCTAATTTTTGTTTAAGTACCATTGGCCCTCCAGCTACCAAGGGTAAGAGATTATTTAAAACTTTTCTCTGGCTTGTATCTTTGACTTAAATTGTTGCTGAATTTCCATGGGTCTGTCATTTTCTTTCTTCAAGGCCTCTGTGATACTCAGCAATAGCCAGATTTTCCATAATTCTTATAAAAACAATCTATGATTCAGAGACCAGAAATGTGATATAAGCCACCATGTCCCTTCCAACATATGTCTTGTGCTCAGGGACAAATATGGATGCTCTTACTTCCATGGCATGCCACAGATATTTATGTTATAACATTACTTGGGATGTGTCCAGAATCCAAAAATGATCCCTTTAGCAATTTGATCTTAGAATCTGAACATGAAAGGGTGATTCCATTGTGATTTTTCAGAGAGATGTTTTCTTAAAGTGAACAATAAGGTACAAGATTACAAAAGAGCAACAGTGAAAGAGTGAACCAGGATAAAATCTACTCCAAGTTTATTTATGGTGGGATCACATCCCAGAGTCACTCCCTAGTTAATTCCAAAAGTGTGCCCTCAATATTTGGTATTAGCCAAATATTGGTCTCATGTTGTCTCAAATGTACAAGCTTCTACATAAAGAACAGTTGTTAGCAGTCAGTGCTACAGAAAGTAGGGAAAAATTGTTAAACATTGGAACACTATCAAGTCTCACATATAGATTAATCAGAAATTACAATGTTGGCAGAAAAAAATACTGCATAGTTCCCATTGCGTGATTCCATTCATGGAAATAGAATTTTGATACTGCTTTATGTTTTGAACTCTATGGTGTTCAGAATCAGTGTAACTTTAGAAGTGACATATTCAAGACATGTTAAATATTTGGGTAATGTCTACCAATACAATATAATATTTGCACACAGGGATGATGATAGGGAGTATGGTTTCATGAGCTGAGAGAGGTCATTTTACCCACTGACTCCGTGCAAACTGTGAGAGAGCTCCCCTGTTAGCTTAGCTCTTAGTTCCTCAAGAGTTATAGTTACAATAAAACCTTTCCCCTTTGTTCTCCTCCTCTTTCTTTTTTATTTCTGCTTTCTTTTACGTTTTTGCATCCTTGTCCTTTCACAAGTGACAATTCAGAAGAAAGTACTTTGGCTCGTTTTTGATCTTGACTCATTTCTAGTGTCTCTATTGTTCCACATGAAATATGATTGCATTGAATAAGCCCCACCACAGCCATTCCTTATAAAAAGAAATTTATGGGGTTATAAACACATCACTTACATTTAAGCACCCACTTTAAACAACTGAGGCTGCTCTCCTGAGACTTGCAATTCACCCAGAGTCCTGGATTTCAGAATCACTGAATCAAACATGTACAGCATACAAAAGTGACAATCCCTCCATATCTTAGTCATCCTTCAAACTGTTTTGGTATGGTTGAATAAATGAATAACTCTAAGTTTTTTTTTTCTGAAACATTTGTTCCAGTCATTTCAGATATTCGCTGCCTTAGAATCAAACCATGAATTATATTGCTATTCTCAGAAGAAACAATTGTATACTTTTGACCAAAAGAGGACTGGTGCAGAATTCACACACTCGTACATGTGTGAAAAATGACATTGTCAGATATTGCAGGAGCATGCATGTGGTAAAGTTCATCAGTTACCTTTCATAATCTTTGTTCAATCTTTCAAGAAATATAAAATAAAAATTTTAAACATGGGATATAAGGTAAGAACAGAGAATTGAAAACAATAACCAAAAACCAAAACAGAAAAAACTTAAAAAAGACACCTTGAATATTTCAACATAATCATCCACATTTCAACTGAGGGAATGCATGTGAGCTATTCTAAAAACAAACAACAAAAGAGCTCTATATAGCTGGCAAGGATGCTGACTGCAGGAAGCCATCAGTGATGACTGATGGCCACTATAATCCTGACTGATGTTTAATGCTAATGATTTGCAATTTATTTTGGCTCCATAAGAAGTTCTCATGGAGATGTATTTACCTACTTAGAAAACCCATTTTCATTTTTCTCAAGCACTTGCTTCTAGAACATTTCTGTGCAGTCTGTGTTTTCCTAAAATGATCTGTGTTCACTTCTCAATCTTGTTCTGA
This sequence comes from Mastomys natalensis, assembly GCA_021653895.1. Classification (NCBI taxonomy): domain Eukaryota; kingdom Metazoa; phylum Chordata; class Mammalia; order Rodentia; family Muridae; genus Mastomys; species Mastomys natalensis. The sequence goes on along the minus strand of JAJTUV010000774.1, from coordinate 178,552 downwards.
CCTCTTAGAGAGAGAAAAGGATGTTGCAAGAATGTATGAGGAAGCTACCTTTTTTTTTTTTAATTTGCAGAGATGGCATTAATATTTTCTTCATAATAACTCAAAAAAATATGACTACAGAGACAAGTTTGCATTGACATGGAAACAGTAAAATTGTGGTAAAAATCTTCAATGGAGAGTTATAAGGTTTCTGATATTTGTATGCCAACTTGAAATAGATGTTATTGAAAGACCTGATAAACTCTCCACCAGTTTCAAAGAATTCTCTTTGGGATATGTGGGATATTAGAGTTCAAATACAATATTGTTGATGCATTCATCATCTTTAGTGCCGATGTGTTTCTGTTCTATGCACTATGGAGAATACATGTAATGCCACTAAGACACAGGTGAGGGCTAAGTCCTTTCCTTCTGCCTGGTGTTGGTTCACTTATACTGGGAAAGGAGGGCTGGGATTTTATACATTTGCCCTAAACTGCTATTAGGTGCAAGCTATTCCTGAGCGGAAAAAAGTCACATGCTTAAAGCTTGTTCTGCTAACACTGTTATCAGTACTTACAAGAAATCTTAATGGTATACCACAGTGGTCACTATGATTGTTCTCCATTTCACAGATGGCCTATGGGGCATTTGCGTTCTCAAAACCTGCTGAAACAGAGGAAAGGGGAATTCATTTTGCTAACATCTACTGACATGACTTTAGCATGTCTACTGGGTAAAAGAAAAACACATATGTATTCCCAGAACATTAGTAGTCTCTGGTGTTCTACTGCCTTAATTACTTGAGGATAATTTCTGACACCAGAGAGAACTCGGTTTTGGGAAAATTTATGTTTATTATGTGAGTAAAGTCCAGAATTTGGTTGCATACAGTTATTTCTTTGGATTTTTTTCTATTCTAGATGCTCTGTGTAAGATGATGATTGAATTATACATTATTTTCCTGTTATTGATTTCAAAATGGTTTTATGCCATCTAGAAAAGCAAAAAATAAATATCTTTTGTTATTAAATTACTAATTATACCAAGTATACATCATTAATATAATATAGCAGTGAATTTAAAGATTTAGAGTAAGTTTGGGGATGATAGAACTTTATTTGCAATTGTGGTATGTGATTTTTCCTTTGGAGTTGTGAACAAATGTTTACTCATTCTGGATGGAACACCCACGGCACTTGGGAACAACTGTCTGACCCACATGGAGCTTGGCTGTTACTGGAGTTACAGAACATTGTAAAGGGTTACTGTGTTGATATTAAGACACAGCAGCTTGGAACAGATGACGTCAGGCCAGAGGGTTCCACAAGGGTCAGTTTATTTAGGCGGAGGGAAGAGAGTGAAAGGAGAGAGAGAGCAGAGAGAGAGGGAGAGCAGAGAGAGGTAGAAGTGGAGGCCGGCCATGACCACGTGGAGAGGGGGAAGGGAAAGGGGAAAGGAGCAGAGAGAACCTGCAGGTGCCCAGGTCTCACAGGAGCAAGAGAGAGAGGAGGGGCCAGACAGCCCCTTTTATAACTGTAGGGAAGGGCATACCTGGCCGTTGCCAGATAACTGTGGAGGTGGAGTTTGGACAGAATACTAACATACCCTCATTTTGGTTTAATTAAAAAAGAAAAATTAGAAAGAGGTGACGGCACAGCAGGAATAGGGTTGTCATGATAGCTGGCTACTTCCTGCTGGCATTGGGGCAACGTGTCTTTAGGGGAACCTGGGTGATGTTTGTCCAGTCCTGCTGTCCAGGGTCTATGAAGCCTCTGAGGATAGGCCAGAAGGAACAGGTCCAGTAGAAGCAGCTGTGTTTGTGACAGGAGATGGAGCATCTGAAGGTTGCTTCTCTGGAGTTGTCCTGGATGCACCTGGACTTGACAAGATGTAGGGAATAAGATTAAGCACACTTGGGAGAAAGAAATTTTTTTTCTAAGATGTACATTTGAAACCCAGAGGGATCCCATCCTTTGTAATAGATAGTAAGTGGGAACTTTAGGCAGATGTACTTATCTGGATGGAATCTATTTGCTCCGTGAGAGGTAGATCTCAGTGAGTTTCCTGTAGCTTATAAGTTTACAAAAGAGATAGCAGCATGAGTTAACAACACAAGCAGTCTTTAAGATGAGCCTTTGCTAGATTGTATAGTGGAATGTTTAGTGAGTTTTAGGTAATGAGGTAACAGATTACATCTGTGAGAGCTTAGCTGTCAATGTAGTCAGAAGTCTGAGAAAGAGTAAACAACAATCTACCAGTTATATATTAATTTAAAAAATGACAGAGTCCACTAGCCAACAGTTCCCTGGTTTCCATAGTCTCTTGCGTGAAGTCAGTTTGGCTTTCAAGCGCAGAAGACGCAGGGCTTTTTCTCTGTGGAATGGATACACATGACATGAGAAATGACTTACCTCGGTTTGACTTGGCTAAGTCATTTGACTCAGGGTATCCAGTTTAATCCACTGTGTTCGTTCGCATACAATCCAGGCTGTATCTTCTAGGAGTCCGATGTTCAAGTCTTCTGAAACCATCTAGGGTTAACTGTTAGAGAGGCTTTGAGAAGTCTGTCAGTCATCAGCTTAAATATACTATTTATTAACAGGCTTCTGACAAGATTGAGAGCCATAAGGATTGGTTGTAACTGAATGGAATTCAATAGCAGTGTAAAACTATATTGAGACAGGGTCAGAAAGAGCCTTAGCAAAGAACATTTGGCTAGGACCGGAATAAGAAAGCTGGTAACAGTGGCAAATGATCGTACTGCTGGCAGGAGCTGCTAATCAGGTCTGCTGGCGGCAGCAGTGTAGGACTTCCTGCTAGCTGCCGGAAGTTGCTGCCCAGTGCCTCTGGCAGGCAGCTGCAGTGAGCAAGGAAAAAAGCATCATGCCCCATATCACAGCAATGTTTAAGTTGTGCAGGTGGTTGCGCATGTGGGAAAGCAAGTCTCAGAAAGGGTCCCTGGCAGGATTGAAGGAGAAGACCCAGAGCAGAGCTAAGACCCATCAGGCAAGCTGGCGGACTGGCCGCAGAGGAGGCAAAAGGGGAAGGAGGCAGCAGGGTCCCGGACTAACTGCTACTTCTGGCAAACCAGGGAACTAAGTCCAAATGGCCATAGATGACACGGAACAGGGAGAAAAGTGCGCGAAAGGCTAACCCTTGGAAGAGACATGCTGGGGGACTAGAACTGGAAGCAGTACTCCTGAGGCAGAGAGAACAGTTTGATCCAGGCCTGGCCTGGGATACTCGGGCAGAGAAACTGTCTCGAGAGGAAAGGGAAAGTGTCTCAAGCAAGGGCAGCAGTCCTAGAAAACAGGGTTACAGGGTTAGCTCTGAGCTCAAGAAATCCCTCCTGGGACGGTTAACCGGTGGTTTGTGTCCCTGTCTGGGATACCCAGCCCATGTGGCAGCTTGTGGTTGAGCACTGTGTTGGGGAGCAAAGCTCACATGGTGGAAGTTTTGAAGCAGCGGTCAGCAGCAGCAGGAAAGGCAGCGGAGTGACGGTGGTGCAGGTGGTGTCTGGCAGCAGCAGGAATGGAGCTGCTACGGCTGTGGCGGAGACCATACATGGAGCTGCAGGAGCCGGGTGGCTGTGGGCCGCTGCGGTATGGGCACACGGCAGCAGCAAGGTCTTGAGGTCCCCGAAGTCTTCGTATCTGAGTCATGGTAGCATTGTTGATATTAAGACACAGCAGCTTGGAACAGATGACGCCAGGTCAGAGGGTTCCACCAGGGGAATATTTATTTAGGCAGAGGAAGAGAGGGAGAGGAGAGAGAGCAGAGAGGGAGAGCAGAGAGAGGTGGAGGCCAGCCATGACCACGTGAAGAGAGAGGGAAGGGAAGGGGGAAAGGGGCAGAGACAACCTGCAGGTGCCTGGGTCATAGGGAACACGAGAGAGAGGAGGGGCCAGACAGCCCCTTTTATAACTGTAGGGAAGGGCATACCTGGCCATTGCCAGGTAACTGTGGAGGTGGTGTTTGGAGAGAATACTAACATACTGGAACATGTTTGACTCAATTTTGCTCATCACTGAAAGGCCAACCTCAGCACTAGTAATGAATCTTGGCATCTGAAGGCTTACAGCTCCCAGACCAAATTTCTATCATAATTCCACCTCATTAAAATTGTTTATTAATTATACATACTTTTGTATGTGTCTTTTGTATGTGTCTTTTGTCTTTTGTATGGATTTCTTGAGTCTTGTAAGTTTTGTGAACTTCCTAATCCTCTGTTTTTTTAGCTTTCTGAGTTTCAGAAATCTCTTCCTTTCTTTCAGGAATGTTTCAACTCACAGCAAATAAGAATAGAACAAATAAGTTGGTTTCTTAAGAGTCTATATGTAGAAGATCTGGGTGTGGGCGTTTTTGCTCTTTGAGGACCAGAGACATAGGCAATATAGTCTGAGTTGTTACTCTCCAGTACTTGAATTGCTGCTTTTGCCTGTGTGTTCCAAAATGGCTTACTACCATTTTGTAAAGTATCTATCTAGAAGAAAAAGGAAAAGGTTATCTTTCTTTTAGGAACCAGTACAATTGCTTAGATAATAGAGCTTTTGCATAACATTGTTCAAGTCTCAATGGTATAACTAGCTGAGAAATTCATCATTACTTGAAAGGACTGAAGCAAGAGAAGGAACAGAGGGTAATATTTGGATGGGGAGACTTATTTACTAACACACGACTAACTGCCAGTCAGAGCAAGTAGAGAATTATTTATGGTAGGAGAATCTCTGTTATCTTCAAGAGAACACAGGGCATTTATTCTTCTCTTCTTGAGGCAGGGCAGCAGAAAATCTACTTCTTTTGGCATGAGCAAGATCCGTTTCCAAACAGCAGGGAGTAAAACTGTATTCATTAGAGCATATAATAAGCTTTCATTATTTTTGTTCCAAGTTAAATTTAGAGGGTTAATTCAAATGCACTTAGAATGTAATTACTTTTCAACAGAATTTTTCACACTTTTAGAATAATACATAAATGCATCCCATTCTTAATTTAAATTGACATCTACTGTGTGACTTTTATAATAGAGACGATCCTCATGTCTTTGTGGTTAGTAAGTAAAATGGCCTTGGTGATTCATACAATTTTAGTTGTGATATTTAATAAGATTATACATATGTGTCTATCTATCTATCTATCTATCTATCTATCTATCTAGATATGTATATATATTGTGTGTGTATCTCCATTAATATTTTAGGATTGAGATTAGTTTGTTATTTAATGTAATATTAAGAACACTTTTTACTCTTTTATTAGCGATAAGTATAATTTGCTGACTTGGAGTTATTCAAATTTAACTTCAGAAAATAAGATATTAACTATTTTAAGTTCAAAAATTGGAGTTTCTCCATTTGATGTAGTAGGGTTTTCATATTCAGATATTGTTTTCTTTTTCTCCTCAAATAACTTTTTAAAAAGATAAAGTGTAATTCCAAATAAAAAATTACTTTATTGTAATTCTGCCATTTTTAAAACTGCTTCAATTCAGGTTCGTGATGAGAGAGAGACAATTTGGAGAACAATTCTTGTGTGACCTCAGTTCTGAACCATGGACTCACTGCTAGAGGACCCCTGGGGACAGGCCTGCTGAGTGCTTGCTGACTCCTGCCTCTTGGCTAGGCTGTTCAATCAATCTGAGACACCATTATTTCTCCTCTTAAGATGAAGTTCTGCCCACATTCCAGGGCACTGCAGAGGCTTTCATTTTGGGACATTTGCTGGGATCAAACTATACCTCAGATATGTTTCTTTTAGTCACTACCTAAATAATATTGAAAAATTGCAACCATTTTTCTCTTTTCTTTTTTATGAGGTTTCCCTCTTCTCTCTTTCCTACTCTCTTCTGTTTAAAACTCTTTTCATTTTCCTTTCTGTAGACTCTAGTGAGCAGAGCCTTAGTTTCCTGGAGAACCCCTGAGTGAACCACGTGGAGACGAGAATCGCTGCAAAAAACAAGAGAATTTTTAATGTACCAGGATGCTGGGGACATCCTGCATCCCAAAAGGAGAGGTGAGACCCCTGAGCAGCCCATTTGGTCAGTTTTTATGCAGTTCAAGGGGTAGACTAGAGAAATAGTGACTACGCACAATATGAATGACAGAATAGTATGACTTTTAAACTGATTGGTCTTTAGGGAATGAGGTCAAGGACCTCCTTTGTCTGTAGGTAGCAAGGGTTGGTCTGTCCAGTGAAGTGTGTAATACTTGTCTGGGCCTTCCCCACCAGCAGGTGGGTCCCCTCCCCTGTGGTCTGAGGAATGTTATCAGTCCTCTTCCTGCTGGGGAAGCAAGTGTCCTCTGACTGAGGAATGTTAATTAGCCTCTCCCATCCAGCAAGTGTCCCATGAACTTTCCAAAGTCCTGAACTGACCTCTTCACTTTCAAAATATTTCTTTGTGTATAAATTTTCTAGATTGCCTAAAGCTCTCCACACAACCAAATCTTAGATAGTATCATATCAATCATCCCATAAAATTTTTCTTCATGTTTTTTCATTATATTTACATCAAAAAATTCAATATTTGAGGTTGGGCTCCCAGGGACCAGCCTTGGCTTGAAGGAGTGTCCAGGAGCAGTGAATCAAAGAACTCACCTTCAGCTTATGTTCTGTTGGAGAAAGATTTCCAGCCTGCTTTCTCTGTTCTGTTTTCTTCAGAGATCTCCAGAGATGTGTTCTGCTTAAGAGAGTTCTCCAAGAAGTTCTTTCTTGTTATTCTAAAAAATTCTCTGGATGCCTCATGTCCTGCAGGTCCCAAATCACCATATCAATTCTCCTTTTTATCATCTTGTGATTCAGCATCCCCACAACCCCTTCCAGCCCAGTAATTCTTTGGAAACCACAAGCACATATTTTCTTTTAACATTTCAAAAGAATTCACAGATCTGTGGGCCTCTGTTAAGCATTGATGCTTAGGATCTGGTGAGACCCAATTTTTAAATTTCCAATTCTATCACATCAGGGCCTAACTTTGCTCAGTCCCAGGCAGATCCTGAACTCATGAATTTGTCTGCCCTTGTAAGCATAAACAAACAAACAAACAAACAAACAAACAAAACAATTAGCTAGGTGGCATCTTCTGTGATTACTACTCCCTAAATCTCTTTATCTCCTTCCTTAGGATCTTGGCTCAATGCAACTGTCTTTGTTCCTTTAGATTTGTGAAGCTCATATAATACATATTACATCCTTATTTTTTTGCATAGTTAAGAAATTATATGTTTTTGAATTCATGTTTCTAGAGGTTTTTTTTTTTTTTTTTTTTTTTTTTTTCCCACAGCCTTAGGGGCTGTTCTGAAGGTCCCAATATTTACCATTTTGTTAAGAGTTAGACATACCCTCGTCTTCTGGACCCATCTGTCTGATTATTATGGAGTTATTAATGTTAGCAGGGAAAGCATTCCTTACAGGAGGAATGTAAAATATGTACATTATTATACAAACAAACCTTATACTCATGGCAGCCCTCAACACTATAGAGGTCTATTCCTTCTGGCCCAGAGCCAGGGGCAAGAACTTTGTTCCCACCAAGGTCATGTAGGACCTGGCATTGGGAAGGCATCTTCATCACTCCAATAACAAAGTTTGTGACTTTATTTTCTCTGCCCCTTCTGTATTCACTAGTAGCAATGTCATGCTTCCTCACAGAGGATGATTTTTGACCTGTAAAACATTCCTGAATCACCCACTCAAGACTATACAGTCTGTCTACAATGTTTCCCTCACTTCTGTCATCCACCATCCATCACTTTGAGTTTGATGCTTGCATTCAATGCTTGCAGTATTTTAATGCAAGTATATTAGGAGTTACCTCACTCTAGATCTTCTTTACATTCTCATGTTCAACTTTGATATGAACCTTCTGTACGATCAAGTCACTTGTAAATTGTTGATATATTCTCAGCTTACCACCATTAACTTCTATGTTTTCACTCTCTCACACAAAAGCAGACTGTGGTTTTGTAAGTCCCTGACCCTCGTCAGTGGTACTTACTTTAAAAGCAAGAGGTTTATTTTCAGGTGTGTCAGGGTCAACTTTTAACTAGTCCTTCGAGGTGACTGACTTGAAGGCTACCCTTAATGGCTATTACAAGCAGTTTTTATACATTTTAGGGGCACAGTTTGTATCAGTGAGGTTATAGTTCAAACTTATTGGCTAAGCATATTGACCTTTGAATCTATTGGCTAGCAAGCATGGGCAGATCATGACAAACATTTGAACTCTACCTAGGACTTTCCAGAGGGCCAGGTAATGAAGGAATCTCAGGTCTCAGTTTAAATTTAAAATTGAAGGAATCTCAGATCTCAGTTTAAACTTAAAAATTAACTTCCCCAGAGACACATCCTGGACAGAGCACATTCCAAAGACTTACAACACATTCCAGGGGAAGGGCCCAATAAAAGAGGATTAAAGGTAATCAGGAAGCTGGGCCCTTGGAGTAATAAACCTGGGTAAACAGGAGCTATGGTAAGATAGACTTAGCTAACACTCATTGGTATAAGATGATGTGCAAATCTGAGTTACCTAGAAACTGGGAGTGAGAGCTTCTGTTTGAGGTCAGCCTTTGTGGTTATTGTCTAAGAGGTGATTGTAAAACTGCCCTCGTGAACTCTGTGAAAATTCGTATGAAAACTGTTCTTAGCTTTAGCTTTAAGCCTCTCTTGCTTTTGCATCAAATCCCCTGTCCGTGAGTGTTTCTGTGGGAGCGAGTCCCCCAGTTTGGATCTTAGGGTTCAATAGTAACTATTAGTCAGTACATTCTGTGTTTCTTTTTGAGAATTTTTTACTCAAGAATGTTCCTGTGGGTGAAGAATGGAACATGACCTAGCCTTAACTCCAGGCAGGAGGGGGAAGCTGTAAGGAGGGTGTGGAACTGGAAAAAGCCCTTAGAGTCCCTCAGTTTATTTTTTAAAAAAGCTTAAATGATCAAATTGGGATTTAGTTTTTAAATAATAATCAAATATGCTAAGTAAGTTATAATCAGTCATAGAACCCCTACCAACTCTAGCCAACAAACCAAAATAGAACAACAAGGTAGCCTCAGGTAGACTTTAGAACATTTCTTGTGTGGTTTGCATGGCCATGGAGTTTCACCTGGAGAACTATACAATCCCTGCAGCAAGCTCAAGTAGTGACTGTATCACCATAGAGACAAGTCTTCTCTAAGAAACAGATTAATTAATTCTGCAAGATCATCCTGTAAGGAAGGGCTGGAAATTGCTGAAAAAGACCCCAGTCTCAGATAGTATGCAGAAACAAAGAACATTTACTCTGCAGAAACACCCAGCATGCAGGGGCAACCATTCTCCAAAATGGTGACCAGACAGAGGGAGGCAGGCTTTTGTTTGGCCCAGTGGAATACTGTAGAAGGATTAGGTAATTTAAAATTTCATTGATGAAAGCCGGGGTGGTGATGGCGCACACCTTTAATCCTAGCACTTGGGAGGCAGAGGCAGGTGGATTTCTGAGTTCGAGGCCAGCCTGATCTACAGAGTGAGTTCCAGGACAGCGAGGGCTACACAGAGAAACCCTATCTCAAAAAAAAAAAAAAAAAATTCATTGATGGATGCTAGGGGTCACAGGTGATCAGTGGTCTGCATTCCAATGTCATAAATGTTCAATCATGTGATGAAATAGGTCTGCCTACTGCAGATGGCCCATTCTAAGATAAGGTATTTCCCCATTTTTGTGGTTATCCCCAGGCTGTTCTTTGGGAGGAGGTTTTATGATCTTGTCCTGGAATTTATCATTTGTTCCTAGAGCTGGTGTCTTGTTGGGCTGTAGTGTGAACATGGGCATGGGTCCTGTTGGGCTGAAATATGAGTCCTGCGCCTCTGTCGTGGCTTAGGGAGGCAGAGGCTAGAATTTGAATATGTTCATTCCATGCTGTGCAGGGTGGATGTCAGGCTGTGAGAAGCCACAGGGCTCTGATCCAGGGGTGGGGAGAACACAGTCTGGGGTCCTGCAGCCAGAGCTCTTGGGTTGGGTATCCCTGGGCTAGGAGGTGGCTGGGAACCAACTGGTCTCAAGCCCTTGGGCTCTCAGGTGCTGCTGAGAGGCTGTGGAAGGGCCAAGGGGGGTGATGTGGGTGGGATTGGCTCAAAGACAAAGAGGTGAGGGGGACAAGCCCTGGTGGCATCCCACGGGGATGAGACTCTAGGTCATGGCTGGCTCTGCTCACTTACTTGAGTTGGTGCTTCCATGGTTGGAATGTAGAGAGGTTGTTGGCTGGAGGTTAGAAGGCGACTTGGTAGTTGAAGACCTTCTCCACAGTTCCCCACAGTGGGTCCCCAAAGAAGAGAGGCCTTAAGATACGGTCTTAAGATATTTATTGTCATGGTGGAAAAATGGAAGAAGCTATACACCGTATTCTCAGGGCCAGGGCAGGCCTGAGGTTAAATACCTTTAGTGAGAAGGAGGGTCTGGGAAGGAATGCTTAATTGGCTATGCCCTCTGGCCTTTAGGTATCTCAAGACTATGGAGATGTCTTGAGGCTCTGAAGCCTGTAGTCATGCCCTCTACCTGTGCTACATGACCGATGGCCACAAACCTCTCCTTGGGAGGGGCTGTAGAGGGCTGTCTATGTGAAAGGAACCAGGGGGCCCAGGAGTAAGGCCAAACTCCTACCATCCCTGAGGGTCTCTAGGGTTCAAAGCCTGCTCAACCAGGTACCCAGCTGCCTCTCACAGCCCACCACTCCACAGTGTCTTATAACTAGGTTCTGGGACTTATGATTTATTCCTGGAACTGGTGCCTTATGGTCTTTTTGGAAATCAGATTTGATTCTTAACTAGATCAAATGGGATTTATGTTGTCCTTTCAATCAATACAATCTGTAGCCACTCATCTTCTGTACCACATCCCCAGATGATGGGAGTCTCTGTTGGTCCTGCAAATGTCATGCTGAAAAATGTGAAAAAGCTTCACATTTGAGGAAGGTGCCCTGATGTAGCCACTTTCTGTGGGATCTATGTCTGTCTTCAGGGTGGAATTTTTCAGAGAGACAAATTCTTTGTGTTTAGAGGTCTGTCAGTTGCATTACTCTGTGATTGAGACAATGGGAGAAACTCAAATGGTGGTGACTAATCTATCTTCCTCTACAGTGGCCACATTTAAGTGGTTGGAACTAATTTTATCCACTAGATGGCCAATGAGAACCCTCTGAAAATTGCCAGTAAAGTGAAAGATATGCCAAGGAGCAGGATAGATATAGTCATTGAATCTACAGGGCAGAACCCTCCACCTAGTTAGGCATCTACAATATTCACTCTGATAGGACCCTTGTGTTGTGGGCAGGGCTCTGAGATAGCCACAATATCCTTTAAGCTCAATCAGCTAATTAGACAGTCTACATCAAAGGCATGTTTCAATACTGCAGCACATAGCTGATAGCAGTTTCAATGCTGGCATTCAAATCTTTGGGAGTCCTTTGGTCATACATAGGTTTCTTCCAGAGAAGGATGTTAAAAACATCCAAAAAGGGCTCAGGGTTGAAAGTTATGATGAAGTGGGACTCCAGTGACCAGAATCCCTATTGTGAACTGGCTGTGCCTTCAGCTTACTCTCTTAGTAGCTAGAGGCTAGTTGCCTGAAAAGGGGTGGCCATTGCTTCAGAATGTTATTTTGAATGGAAAAAATTTTTTAATACAGCTCAGAATAAGCAGAGAACCTTATAGAGAATTTTATATGTCTTGAAGTCAGAAGTAAGGACAATTTCAGGGCATTGTATTAAGATGGGTTTGCTGAGCAAAGTCTAGCATAGAGAACAGAGTCAGGAAGGCAAGTGCTTGAAGAGTTTATTCATCCTCCTCTAGTGTTTCATTAGGATGAGGAGACAAAGTATGTCTTTATGGCTCATGTCCATTGTGGCTGGCCAGTGAGTGGGGCTGAGTTAAGAGGAAACAACTTCATTAAGATAGAAGTGGCCCCAGAATAATTTTTCAGTCAGAGATGAGGTGTTACCAGCAGTGTAGTTCAAAGTACAGTGTTTCTCAAGCTAAGAGTTATTTGTTTTGATGTTTAAAGACAATAGTAATAGGAAAGAAAAAAGAAAGAAAGAAAATTTCCTTCTTGGATCTAGCATAAATTTAAGCTCAATGGAAAGAATGAAAGAAAACTTACATGAAGTATAACCAGCTTCCATTTTCAAAATACTGAAGAAAAAAAAAATAGGGTCACTTCTTACCTCTGCCCAAAGACTACCATTTTCTCAGCTCTTACTGATCAGTCATTCCATTTGCAAATTGGTGGACCACTTCCCCAACACTGTCCTTTGACAAGAAGGCAAACTATGCTAAGCAACCAGCAGACTTCCACCTGAAAGATGTCAACTATAGTGTAATCTTAAATACCTACAGACTAGTAGTATAAGAGAACCATCTGCAGGCATAAGTTCCCCACTTACTGGAATACCATTTCAACCTGGGCTCACTCACAGATAGTTACTTTCCAATTCTACACAGTTCTGACTATCAGACTATTATAGACTCTGTTCCCTTTATTATGACTGACTAAGGTTGTTAGTAGCTGTTGAAATGGTATATATTCATTTACCACCCCATAGCCTACATATTTGAATACTTGGTCATAGGGAGTGTCACTACTTGAGAGGGATTAGGAGGTGTGTCCTTGTTGGAGTAGGTGTGGCCTTCTTGGGGGAAGGGTGTCACTGGGGGGTGAGCTTTAAGATTTCAAAAGCCCAAGCCAGGCCCAGTGGTTCTCTTTTCCTGCTACCCACACACATGGATATAGAACTCTCAGCTACCAGGGATCTGCCTGTGCACTGCATGCTCCATGCTGTGAGGATAATGGAGTGAAACCGTAAACAAGGCTCAATTAAGTGTTTTCCTTTTTATAAGAGTTGCCATGATCATGGTGTCTTTTCACGGCAATAGAACACTGACTAAGACACCATCTTAATTTGTTAAATAAAATAGGATGTTCTCTATCAATCTCTAGAGTTTGTTTTCATAGTGGACCTTGGTATTCTTTTATAAATCTCTAAGGAAAATCTACATTATCAGATCTGTATTTTCTAAAATCTTGTTAGTCCCTTCTTCCCACAAAAACCTTCAAATCATCTACATGATGCAGATTATTTTCTTATTTGAATTTCTGTTATGTTGTATTGCTACATTCTTGGATCATCTATGCCTAGATGTTAACCATTGTACATTCTCAATTTCTGTATGTAAACTGGCTGATCAACCCAAAACTTCTCTCTCCACCTCTCTACTCTCACATTTGTTTGTTTATTTTCTGAGTAGAACTTGTTAGTGCTTAAGCATTCTGACACTTGCTTAGTGTTCTGCCCCTGATATTGAACCATGTGGGAGCTGACTTTCTTTCTTTCTTTCTTTCTTTCTTTCTTTCTTTCTTTCTTTCTTTCTTTCTTTCTTTCTTTCTTTCTTTCTTTCTTTCTTTTTTTTTAATGAAGCCATTTGTTTTAGGGATGTGAAGGATCCTTAGAAGATCCAGGATCATCACTGGACTGGGAAATGAAGGGACATTTTCTAAATGCACAGATTAGTATGATAAATACTTCAGAGATGAACACTTTAACATTCCTTCTGCTTTCCTAGAACTTTTACATATGCATTCACTTTACTGTTCTCCAGGTTATATACTATGAATATTTATTAATGATAATTTACAAACATTGCTGAATAGTGATGAATTTAACTGTATATCATTTTCAAGGCACACTTAAATTTTGTAGAACTGCAATAAACTTTTAAATATTTTTCAACTTTTTATTTCATTCTAGTATTTAACAAGATAATAGTTGTTATTCCCTCTCTACCCGTATAGACAGAAAATGTGGTTATTGCATGATTTTGATTATATATTATATATTTTGTAGTGTTTTAACTATAAAAACTAATGTAGATGATTTGTTAAATCCCACTAAACACATAAAAAGATGTTTCTTTGAGAAAGATGTTCTACACTGAAAGAGAAGCACAGATCACCGCCTATTCTTTTTCTGCCCGTTTGTGGCAATTATTACATGGATATGATTCTCATTCAATAGTTTTTAAATTATTTTATTTTATTGGATATTTTCTTCATTTACATTTCAAATGTTATCTCCTTTCCCAGTTCCCCCTCCCCCTGAAATTCTCTAGCCCATCCCCCACCCCCTCCCCTGCTTCTATGAGTGTGTTCCCCCATGCATCCACCCACTCCTGCCTCCTTGCCCTCGAATTCCCCTACACTAGGGCATTGAGCCTTCACAGAATCAAGGGCTTCTCCTCCCTTTGATTCCTGACAAGGCTATCTTCTGCTACATATGTGGCTGGAGCCATGAGTCCCTCCATGTGTGCTCCTTGGTTGGTGGTTTAGTCCCTGGGAGCTCTGGGTGGCTTTGTTGGTTGATATTATTGTTCTTCCTATAGGATTACAAACCCCTTCAGCTCCTTCAGTCCTTTCTCTAACTCCTCCATTGAGGACCCCATGCTCAGTCCAATGTTTGGCTGTGAGCATTCCCTCTGTATTTGGGAGGCTCTGGCAGAGCTTCTCAGGAGACAGCTATATCAGGCTCCTGTCAGTATGCACTTCTTGGGATCCACAATAGTGTCTGAATTTGATGACTGTATATGGGATGGATCCCCAGTTGTGGCAGTCTTTAATTGGCTTTTCCTTCAGTCACTGCTCAACATTTTTTTCTATGTATTTGATCCCATGAGTATTTTGTTCCCCTTTCTAAGAGGGACAGAAGCACCTACACTTTGGTCTTCCTTCTTCTTTTGACTCTTGCTAATTAAAATTATTCCCCAAAAGAATGCACAATATGTCTCTCATAATGTGGGAGGGTATTTAGAGAAAAATTTCCACACAATTCAGTCCCATCTGTTCATTCTAAAATTGAACACTGTGGGTTAATAATCTGTATTTTCAGAAAAAAAGCAAGCGAGGTAAACAAGTATGAATATTACCATTACCGTAAGAATTTTGGTGTTTAACTTAATTGAAAAAATATCTTAGCACTGTTGGTATGAAAGTGGAGAGCTCACATAATGAAAAAAATAAATATTTGAAGTTAGAGAATTTAAATCAAACTTTAACATGAAATTAAAAATTCTTGTTTATAAGTTTTACTTTAAATTATATATCGAGTAAAATATTTTTTATACTGAGGAAGACTTTATTTTGTATTTTATTATATGACTCCATTGCTTACAATTTTCTTTTATTTATTTATTTATTCATTTATTCATTCATTCATTTTACAATCTGATTCTAGCCCCTCCCCCATCTCCTAGTAGCCCCTTTACATGGCCCCTCCACCATTCTCCCGCTCCTTCATCTCAGAGAAGGGAAAGATTTCTTTCTGTTTATTAACCCACCAGGGCATCTCAAGTCACTGCCCAACTAGGTACATTCTTTTCCTTTGAGACCAGAAAAAAACAATGCACTTAAGAAAATGTAAAATAAATGAAAAGGGAAAATGACCTAGTATCTTACTATCATGGCAAATCTATTCAATTTTATCCTGTAGTTTCTTCTGCCATCTTCTAAACAACTTCTAAACATAGTTAGTATACATAAATGTTTCCCATTATAATCAAGCCAGGTGGAAGCCCTGTTTTCTTAAATTATGCATTTTTCTCATTTCTAGACTTAGTGGACACAATGCTTCTCTCTGAGATTTTCCATTTAATATCCATATTAATAAACACATATTTTCCTTACTAATCCTGACCATTTTGCCCATCCCATATTGACTGTACTTGCTGTTTCTGGAACCATTCCCCTGATGCCCTCTTATCTGCATGCTCTTTGGTATACCATGTAATGCCAAGTAATACTCTTTTGGGCGTTATTTGAAAACCTGTAGCATTGGGTTTACAATAGTACTTTAAAACTGTCATAGTGATTTTGTCATGGCTTCTAACTAGTTTTTTTACCAGTTAAAAAATAATTTAAATTATAGCCATGACAATTATATTCTGAAAATTGAAATAGATTGTTTTCAAATACAATATATCCTGATTATATTTTCCCTGTCCTCCACTAATCCCAGGTCTTTACTGCCTCTCCCGCCCTCAGATTCACATCTTTCTTATCTCTTATTAGAAAAGAACAGGATTTTATTATTTAATAATAAATTAAGAATTTATTATTAAATATAATAAAACAAAGCAAAAACTTTTATATTGAAGTTGGACATGGCAACCCAATAAGAGGAAAAGAATCCCAAGAATCTTGCGTCCAAGAACTAGGGACCCACTTGTTCTCATAGTCAGGAGTCCCAGGAAAATACCAAGCTAAACCTAAAATATATGCAAAGAACCTGGTACAGACCCATGTAGGCCCTGTGCTTGTTGCTTCAGTCAAATCATCAGAGCGTTGAGAATTCCACAGATAAAGAATCATTGGAAAGATTGTAAGAGTCAGAGAGGATGGAGGACATCAGAACCCAGCATCTTTAATCAACTAAGCAGGACACACATGAGCTCACAGGGACTAAAGCAGCAAAATTTTGCTTTGTAAAGTAAGACTATTGAATAAAAACTTTAAGGCTCAACTCTAGATAGAGTATAGTTTTCTATGTTCATATTTTACCACATATGACTACTGAACAAAATCAATTATGTGTTTTCCCTTCCAATTGTTACCCTTTTGCTGCTGCTGTTCTTATTGGTGGCTGGTAGCTTAATGGGTAAAGTGCTTGCCATGTAGGCATGAGGACCTGTTTCCAACCCCCAGAACTCATGGACAGATGTTGGGTGTGTTGGTATGCCATTGCAATCCCAGCACTGAAGTAAGGAGAAACAAGTGAATCCCCAGGGCTTGCTTGGTGAGGTCTAGGCCAATAAGAAACCCTGTCAAAAACCACAGATGGATCTGGACTGAGGAATAACACAAGAGTTTTAGTGCAATGTGAAACCATACAGATGAAAATATATCCATTTTTCTACTCCAAGTGGAAAAAATTGTTTTCCATTTGTATTTCTTCATGTTTTAATAAATATAGGATATTTTGTAAACAAGATTTACAACTATTACAAGGGTTATAGGAATAATTGAAAAATAAGTATTATTTTAGTGAGCCCAATATATGAAAAGGTTTTCTCATTTAACTGATTTGTGTAGTATGACCATTTGAGTAGTAATTTTAACAAAGAGGATAGATTAGGTTGCTCAGACAAAAACGATTAGAAAGAGAATATAAAAGCACTTCAGATCCAGATAGATTTTAAATTTAGATAGTAGGTGATATGATGGCCTGTTCCAAGAATGAGTTGTTTTGGGCACAGACAAAAAAACTAGGCTTTAAGGATATACAATAGGATAATGGTGTTAAATGTTGTGGAAAAGTTAAATAAAATGATAATTTGTATTTTCTGGTGGAATGAATGTTACAGTTACCAGTGATGGGATAATTGGGAGCAGAAAAAGGATTAGTGTATGTTGAAGAGAGGGAGGTATCTAGGGAAACAAACATCAAATACTCAGTAGAGAGCAGTAAGGACTGAAAAAATTAGTGGTAGTCCATGGAAGAAAAAAAAATTAACAAACTGGGTTGTCCAATATATATTTAGCAGTTTAGTTAGTCTTTTAAAAGCTGAGAAAATGACGTGTGGGGTCATTTTATAAGGATAAGCTCCATTGACAAATGTGTGTGATGTCTGATTGCTGTAACAGAAGCTACTGAATATTCTTAGCAATTATTTGGTATATGAAGGTCAATAAGTGCTACAAGATAAATGACCCATCACACAATGTAATTAATCTTTGCCAAACACTAACATTTCCAGTCTACATCTCATTTGGGGAATGAATCAAGGCAACTCAGAAGTTAACAAGTGTTCCCTTCATTAATTTATGTGCGGAAATTGCTTACTGAGATGTTCTAGTTTTTCAGTTTCCAGCCTGTTCTGCTAGCATCCAGAGACACACAACAAAAGAAGGCATGCATGTACCCTTTAGCATAAACATTTATTTCCCACTCTGTACCTATTTTATTCCAAAACTCTTTGCTATTCACTGCAAATTTAAAAGGACCATGAGATGTATATTAATAGAAAATACTAATGGGCTTTTCCCTCTTTGGCAAAACCCATGTTATTACTTTGGAACCATGGTCTTGTTGTGTTGGTCAATGACACAAAGACTCTGTAACTATAAGTGGTATAGTTCCCACATGACCTTAATCATTTTCTGTTCCTCCAGTCCTTCGTGAAGCTTATGATGTAGATCACTGGGCAGTGATTGCCTGTGTTTTCCATTCATTCCAATCTTCTGTTTGTTTAAGAACTATGGTGTAACTTTGTTTTAATGTGGGTATCCATATTGATAATCATATCTTTACTACATTCCCAATAAGAGAAATATTTGTTTTCTTTGCCCTAAAACTTTTTTGGCAGTCATGACAAAGTCTATTCCTGCTGCATATTAATCTTGCTTTTGATAATTTACACTATATGCTGGAATTTCTAAGGGATCACTAGGAATATAGCACCAGCAGTGATGTGTGGGCTTCCTGTGCAGGAGCTATTCATGGCTTTTATGTGCCACCTCTCTTCCTACAGGGAAGAGGAGACTTTTAGGTATGAGTAACCATAGGTGGGAGTAATTATATCTATAGTTGGTAACAGCAGAAATGGTGAACAAGTTGTCCAAGTGCTAAAATAATTTTTTAGATGAAATTTGGCAGTCATCCAAATAGAGGCATTAATGTCATGCAGCAGTAGAATGAAATTAGTCGTTGGAAAAAAAAACCTATATTTTCTTTTTATCAACTTTCATACTGAAGACTGTTGGATGGCTTCCTTCAGGAAATCAGCATGGATTCTCACCCACTCAACCCTAGTCAGTTGTTATCGCTCCAGGTTGGTAATTAGGGATGATCAAAACAAAACAAACAAACAAACAAACCAAACCAAACAAAACATATAAGAAAAATTCCCAAAACACCCAATTATTGGATTGCTAAGTGCCTAAAGAAGAGTTGCTAAAATGCATTTAGCAAGTGTTATGACATCACGCGTCGTTATTTATACCTGGGCTACAGAGGAAAGACCAGAGCAGGAATTGGAATCAAGTTATGGTTAGAAAGTTGGGATGGATGCAGAAAGACAGCAAAAGAAAGCAGTGAATTTAATGTGGGAAAAACAATACTTTAAAACATTGTAAAATTGTTAAAAGTAAAATTGGTCATGAAATTAATATACTAGCTTTTGCTCGCCTATTTTAATAAAAGTTGGATTTCTCTATAATAATCTAATTAAAGTACTGCTTTTAAGTCCTCTAAAATCTGTATTACATGTCAATGCAACTACATTCTCATTTTAAGTAAATCATTTCAGTTTCCAAAGTAATTTTATTTCAAAGAATTTTATTATTGTTCTACTGAACTCTGATTAATGATAAAAGATTATGTAAGGACTGTGAAGTTTATATACATCGAAATGTATACCTTTAGTGAAGTTATTTAAATAAAGCCACAAATGAGACACCACTTATTTCTGTTCTCTTTAACTAGTACAAAGTAACTTGTATAACGGCAATAGTGTGCAGTGTGGAGATCCACTAGGCAACTACATAAGTACATGCATCCTCTTAGTGTTTGTGTTACACCAACTTTTATTATTGATATTACGTTTTAATCTTTTTTTTTTTTTTTTTTTTTTTTTTTTTTTTTTTTTTTTTTTACAGACTTTGATCCATCCTGGTTCACCTCTGACTATCCCTCATTCCATACCTCCTACTCCTTCAACCCATACCAGCCCCGCCCTCCCAAATTCCAAGAGGATGTCTCCACCCCTCGGACCTCCTGACTCTCTGGGGTCTCAAGTCTCTCAAGGGTTAGGTGCATCTTCTCTTACTGAGGCCAGACCAATCAGTCCTCTGCTGTATATGTGTCGGGACACCTCATATCAGTTGGTGTATGCTGCTTGGTAGCTCAGTATCTGAGAGACCTTGTGAGTCCAGGTTAGTTGAGATTGCTGGTCTTTCTGTGGGGACTCCCTCCTCCTCGACTTCTTCCAGCTTTTCCCTAATTCAACCACAGGGGTTCCAGGCTTCTGTCCATTGGTTGGGTTGTAAGTATCTGCATCTGTCTCTTTCAGCTGCTTGTTGGGCCTTTTGGAAGGTAGCTATGCTAGGTTCCTGTCTGTAAGCACATCATAGCATCAGTAATAGTGTCAGGCCTTGGTGCCTCCACCTGAGCTGAATCCCAATTTAGGCCTGTCACTGGATCTCCTTTCTATTTTGTTTCTGCAGTTCTTTCAGACAGGAACAGATTCTGGGTCAGAGTTTTTGACTGTGGGATGGCAACTCCATCTCTCCACTTGATGTCCTGTCTTTATCCTGGAGGTGGACTCCACAAGATTTCTTTCCCCACTGTAGAGCATTTCATCTAAGATCCCTCACTTCAAGACCTGAGAGTCTCTCACCTTCAGATCTCTGGTACATTCTAGAGGTCCCCCTACCTGCTACCTCATTGAGGTTGCCTGTTTCCATTCTTTCTGCTGGCCCTCAGGACTTCAGTCTTGTCCACCCCACCATATCTGATTCCCCTTTTTCCCTCCCTGTCCACCTTCCCATCCAGGTCCCTCCCTTTCTCTACCTCCTGTGTTTGCTTTTTTCTCCCTCCCAAGTGGGATTGAGGCATCCTCACTTGGGCCCTTCAGCTATAGATCCATATTTGTCACCTAGCTCAAAACTCAAGTCCAAGTGGATCAAGGACCTCAAATTAGAACCAGATACATTGAATCTAACAGACAATCTACAGATTGGGAAAAAGTCTTAACTAACCCTGTATCCAATAGAGGGCTAATATCCAAAATATATAAAGAACTCAAGAAGCCAACCACCAAAAACTCAAACAACCCAATCAAAAAATAGGGTATAGAACTAAACAAAGAACTCACAATAGGGTAATCTTGAATGGCTGAGAAGCACCTAAAGAAATGTTCAAAGTCCTTAGTGATCAGGGAAATGCAATCAAAAAGACCCTGAGATTCACCTTAAAGCAATCAGAATGGCTAAGTTCATAACCTCAGGTGACAGCACATGTTGGGGAGGATGTGGAGAAAGAGGAACACTCCTCCGTTGCTGGTGGGATTGCAAACTGGTACAACCATTCTGAAAATCAATCTGGAAGTTCCTCAGAAATTTGGAAATAGATCTACCTGAAGAACCACCTATACCACTCTTGGGAATATACCCAAAGGATGTTGCACTGTGTCACCGGGCACATGTTCCCTATGTTCATAGTGGCCTTTTTTGTGATAGCCAGAAGCTGGAACAACCCAGATGTCCCACAATGGAAGAATGGATATAGAAAATGTGGTTCTTTTACACAATGGAATACTACCTGTTCCAGGCGAAGACAGACAAACATCTTCCTTTGAAGAGACAAGCCTGAATATTTAACTTTACTGGTTTCTCCAGTGCTTCTCTGCTTACACAATGACTTCCTCTAACAGCAAAGTGAAGACACTGTCATTTTCTTCAAGCAGCTCTTAGTAGCTTCAGATTTTAGTAGCCCTGGATCTTTTCTTAATGAAAATACCATAAAATGTACAGAAAAATAACCATTTCAGCCTGAAATAGTAACAAATGCCTGAAATTTTAACACTGTACATGTAGATATGGGGATCACATGTTCAAAGGCAGGCTGTAATATACTGAATGAGACAAGTTACCTTACATCCTGGAGAGCCAAACCATTATCAGTTAATAATTATGAAATTATTTATTGGATGTCTCAAACTACATTATACACTTCATGAAAAATGGCCCTACATAAAGTCTATGTATAATAAAAATAAAATTAAGGCATATCTATGCACATTTTATTACATGCCTATTTCTACCATTATTATATGAAAGAAAATTAATAGATATTAATTATATATTATTTCAAAACTTCAACATATTTAAAAATTAGTGTAGATGCTAATTAAAGTAACTGAAACTGTATGGTGAAAACTAAAAATCAATTACAAATATAAGCAGCTCAGAAGAGAGAGGAAGTCCTCGGGTCACGTTAATTAGCTCCTATTTGTTTTCTGCATAGAGGAAATTTGAAAGCCTCGAATTTTCGTTTCAGAATTTCATTGTAGCTGTAACTCTAGATTTCAGTTATTTTTTTAAAAGGCTGACTTACTAGTGAGAGTGTAAAGGCAGAAAGGAGGCAGAAACCACCTCTCTGTTGCTGTTGCAATTGGTACGTAAATCTTTATAAGTAGTTGCCAAGGTTTGTGCTTTACATCTCTTTTAAGGTAACCAACCTAAGCCAGGTTGTAAAATT
The DNA here is from genome assembly GCA_021653895.1 of Mastomys natalensis. NCBI lineage: Eukaryota > Metazoa > Chordata > Mammalia > Rodentia > Muridae > Mastomys > Mastomys natalensis. The sequence continues at coordinate 156,305 of JAJTUV010000774.1, read as the reverse complement.
AAATTAATTCTATGAGTGATATAGGGTTTTTGGAGGAAAGTGTTGTCATCTCATGTTATTTTCCTGATGGCTTGTTCTACATCCTGCTAGCCTGTTCTACTTCCTGTGTGCATTCTGCCTTGATAGGTAGGGACAAGTGTAAGAAGGAATAGAACACACAATAGACAACACTGTCTTCCCTGGTCAGTTTGCAGGGATTATCTCTCATGGCTTGGATCTGGAATAGCCCCAAGTATTCATGTGTTGAAAGCTTAGACCCAATGTGCTAGCAATATTGGAAATGGTAGAAATATTAGGTTTTGAGACTGGTTCAGACTAGTTGAGGTCCTTGGAGAACATTCTTAGAAGCCAAAGTTGGTATCCTCCCTCTTCCTCCCACTCCACCATCTCTTCCCTGTCTTTTCTGCTTCCTGGCTGCTGTCACATGAGCAGGTTCTCTTTTGCCCCTTTCCCTGCATGATGTTTAACTTATACCTCACCACAGTTTAAAGATGGATAATGTCAGCTGATCCTGAAGCCAAATGTATAAAACCATGACCAACAACAAAAATGTCTTTCTTTCAGTTATTTTTTTCTAAATATCTCTCACAATATATTCACAACATACCTTGAAAATGGGCTCTGGTATCTTGAAATCCCCTTATTTCTCAGTCTGCAATGGGTGACAGGTAAGGCAGCGTATACAAATACTGACCTTATCAAGAAATACTAGAGTCTGAAGCGTGCTTCAAACCAACAAGCATGAAAAAAATCCCAAGAAAACAAACAAACAAACAAACAAACAATTCCATGTCTGCCTTCTTGTGTCCATTTTTCAACTCTCTCAAATTATTTGGATTTTTTTTATCCAAGGTAGGTTGATCATGGATTTCACCAACTACATGATACTTACTCTTTCTATAGCTTTTTGCTTTCTCCAAATAGCATATATCAAGGGCGAAGTCAACATTTATTGGAAGGATCATAATTGACAGCATCCATGAAATCTGTCTCTACTTGGTTATCCTCTGTACTTGCATAGACCCACCTGTGCTCTTCCCCAGTCCTCTAGTACTGTAGCAGGAGTGTAAGTGGTCTGGAATTTGATGTTTTACATCTGCTTGCATTTGTTAATTTACACAATATTTTCAAATTCATAGTCCAAACACTTGTATTAATGCTATGAATGTAGCTCAACTATAGAGTACTTGTCAACCACGATGATTAAGATTCTGGGTTTGATCCCTAACCCTCAAAATATGTCTATATTAGTCTGTATATGAATCTCTATCTTATGACTCTCTATTTCCTCTGATAAACACTAATTGAAACTTATTTTACCATTAGGTGGAAAATATATGTGAAACTGGAATGAAAAAGCACTTCACCAGTCAGCATAAAGTAGTATTTCCTCTGTGGGATTCTATATTTTATTTTCTGTTTAAATTCTTTTATATTTTAACACATGATAAACGTGATCACCCAAATAAAGAGAATAGCTTAGTAATGATTTATATGATTGAAAAACATTTAAAAATACACAAAATTTTAATGCCTAAGTTCATTACCAATCAATTTGATCAAGTCACCTTTACCTCTCAGAGTGAATATGGCACAAGGAATTCTTGAATTCAATGAAGAAGCCTTATGAATAATGGCAATCGGAGGTTCTGTGACACAGAGGAAAATGTGAACCCTGGTGGCTTTGAATGCAAAATTCCCTATCTGAACATTTTTTTCAAAACAGTTTCTCAGAACTGAATGTCATTCAGGTTTTTTTGTGTAAAGAGATCAGATATTTAATGAACTCAGGGACCTGATTAATCACTTGTGAATGCTAAAGACTCTGCACAAATAAATTCTCATAAAGGAAGAAGGCACACAGATCTAGGTGTGGTCTTTAAGAAAAAAGAGTAAAATATTTCATTACATTTAGGAAGAATTGTCGCTTAAAATCTCATATTAAGATGTTCATTGAGGTGTCAAGAGCCAGACCTTGATGGATTGCAGCATGAAGGGGGAAAGGAGAGGAAGGTCTAAGACTACACGTGTTACAAAACTCATTTCACCTGTGAAGAGAAGAATATTGATTTCATTTGTCTCACTTAGTTGGGAGTCTGACTAAGGAAAAAAAAATCTAGTTCATTGACATCAACTCCAAAGATGGCAGTAGTGTATTGAGAACAGAAAGAAACGCGAATGGGAAAATGATAAATGCAGCTTCATTAAGAAAATTTGAAAACACTATTTTTCTTCATGAAAAGGCAGCGAAAGAGCCTCAAATTCTGGCTGCATCTTGGATGGATTTTATACTGTGTATGTGTATGTATGAAGTATATGTACATGTGTACATGTGTATGCATGTATTTATAACATATAACTTCATTTTCTGTGTATGCTACTGGTACCTTATGTCTGGATTTTTGCTTCAAAAGTAGCAAGCAGTTGAAAACAAAAAGTTCCACTAAATATAATACTATGTTTTCACATGTTTTAATTCAAACATATTTTTAACTTACTATTTCTATTTTTTTTATTACAGCTAAGCATAATCTTTTAACCAAAGGAAATACATTATTTTGTCTCTGAATATTAAAAATGTCTATACTTCTTCAATTGTTACATTTATCAACTTGCTGAATATTTTTTATTTTTAGAAACACAGTGAAAACAATATAGTTGAAACAAAAGCTAAAGGAATTTTTAAAGGATATTATAGAGACTATAACAGAGACTACTGCCTTCATCTAATACATGAAACATTGTATAGTGACTGGACACTTTTTGTTATATCCTCAGGTGAGCATGCCCTTATCAAAGCAACAACTACTTTTTCTGGGAACTATGGACTCATGACCTGCACTCTGAAGAATTTTGTATGAAAAAGAGAAAATGCCATCTAGATCTCCTAAAGAGTTTTGATATGTATAATTAACAGAATTTTGTACAATTTATAGGGAAGACATAGGAATCCCGTGTTGTGGATTGGTTCTAATGCTATCTGTGTTAATTAGGCTTCCAAAATCATATGGGAATCTGCAGGTAGACTCTTAAGTGTCTCTGCCCAGTGTCTAAATGGTAAATAAAGTTGTGGCAGTTAAGGGCTGGGCAGGAAGACAGAGGTAGGACTTTAGTTTTCCCAGGCAAGGCACCACAGGAAGAAGGAGGTTTTAGAATCTGCATGATGGGGAAGCAGCACGATCAAGCCTGAGAGCTGCAGGAGAGAAAACATACAATATGTAAGAACTGAGATTCCCCCAACTGGGTCTGGGGTAGCAGAGATGGAATATGTAATAATTCAGGAATATTGGAGAGGAGAGTATGCTAGCCATGGCGAGGTTTGGAAATGCCTAGCTATTGCACTGTTTAAGGCTGTGTGTGTGTGTGTTTGTATATGTGTGTTTGTATGTATGTGTATGTGTGTTGTGTGGTGTGTGTTGTGTGTGTGGTTTGTATATGTGTGTTTGTATGTATGTGTGTGTGAGAGAGAGGGAGACAGAGAGAGAGAGGCAGAGAGACAGAGAGACAGAGAAAGAAAACAGAGAGGAGAGACTTTGATTTGTGAATCCAAAACATTTGGGCAGGTGTAGAGGAAGTACGTGCAAACTCCAGGGAGTTTAGAGTGGATTAATTCACTACTACTACATTCCCAAATTATTTTTGTCCCAACGCCTATGTTATAATTTTGCACACTATCTATCAAGTTAGTCAGAGAAGTTGTTGGATACATAGGCAAGTGTTAATCATGTCTGAGAAGGAACTAGAAGCTCACGCAAAGGAGGAATTACAAGTAGGCAATTTGCAAAAGGTAAAAGCAACTGTGGAATGGTAATATAGCTGTACTATATATAAAGATAGCTGTATATATAAAGATTCCAGGCAGATATTTTATGTTGGCAAATTGGGCAGAGTAACATTCTTTGTAAATTGACCTAAGTTCTGGAAATGATTTTGTGCTGACGTGAAATGTAAGTGCCATACTCTGTCAAGTGGAGAAAAATGGTTTTATTCATTAAGTTGTTATGTTCAGCAGTTTTGTCCAGTGTAATTAGTAACAGCCATGAGCAAGGAGCTCTAAATGAGACAGTGTGGATGGCTAAAGGTGAACTTGCATTTCCAACCTGAACATTCCCCAGACCCAAAGTAAGTAGTGATATATTATAGTTTAAATATATGGAACAAAGAATGCTTGATTTCAATGTGTATTTGTTTTTTTCTATTTTTGTTTATTTTTAATTACTATTTGACTGTTGCGACTCATAGATAGTCCTGGGGTTTGATATTGAAAGGAGTGAATTGGCCTGAGCCAGGCTGATTCCATGACAGGCTGCAAACTAGCAGCAGTTCAGGAGAGCAGGCCTGAACTTCTACTTTCCAGAACTGGGCAAGTCAGTTAATGGAACAAAGACAGACGTATTTAAAAGGGACTCCTTCCCAGTCTGTAAAAGGACAGTTAGCCAAGCTTGTGGCCAAGAGGTCAAGAGCTACTCCTCCTTGTCATAAAGCAATAATAGTTAGTCAAGTATGCTTGAGGCAAGACCCTAACCAATTATAGCACCACCCAGACCTCCAGAGATAGAACTCACCAATCAAGATATGGATCACCTACCCACCCTATTACTTCTTTTTGGAGTTTAAATCTGAATCTCCTAACTCAGTTGGGGTCCTTCCATCATGATGGAATTGGGCTCCTGCATGCAGGAATTTATTCAATAAACTCTCTTTGCTTTTGCATACTATTTGAGTTGGGTTACTATTCTTCAGTGATTCATGAAACCAAGCAATATTTCACCTCTTAGTAATTAAAAATACAAATTGAATTGTATAGTAACCCTGTCTGATACAACATAAGTTGTCTCCTTTGAGGATTTGTGGCTCCCTTCTATTTCAAGGTAGAAACAGGAAATGGGTGAAGTGCCTAACCTATTGAAGGGATCAGTCAGCCTGATGCATTTTATAGCTAAGGAAACAAGGGCATGGGTATACATTTCAAGGTAGATAAGCTCCCTCAGTAGGGCCATTCAGAACAATAATGAAAGTGAAAAGTAGAGGAAATGTTTCATTCCCCATTTAGTCATTTAGATGTAGATACATGAGGCTGAAAGAACAGAGCTCAGATACATTTCAGCCCAATTAACAAATTGGAGTGAATTTACATTTCCAATACAAACACTTCTCAGACCCAAAGTAAGTACTGATATATTATAGCTTAAATGTATGAAAAAAAGAATACTTAATTCCAATGTATATTTTTGTCTTTTTTCTATTTTTTCTGAATTACTATTTGACCTATACAACTCACAGATAATCTTGTGATTTGATATTTCACTGATTACTAATTGAAAGTACAAATTGAATTGTGTAATAATTCTCTCTGATATAGCATAATTAAACCTGAGTAGCAAATATATGCTGTTTTAATTTAAAAAAATGAGAGTGGAGTATTGGAGGGGAAATTAGAAAAATCAGAAAAATATTCATGAAGACAAAATATCCAGTAGTAATAGCTCCAAAATTAATATGGCAGTTGTGTTTAAGGAATTTGTAGTTACTTCGCTCTAGAGGACACGTTCCTCGGATGTTCTTTGGATGCTGTTCTTCTTTAATACTAGTTTAGAATGTGCTACCTGTTTTCTAGAATGCTATTCCATTTATCTGGATGAGTTGTTCTGAAAACTTGTAACTAACATTTAGTCATATCCTTTTCTAGCAGACTTGGCTCTTGTCCTCTCCTCGGACCAAGAGAAAGATATGGGTATTTTGTTTTTGAGGTAGGGTTTCTCTGTAGTTCTGGCTTTCTGTGAACTTCCTCTGTAGGTCAGATTGGCCTTAGCCTCTCTCAGATCTGCCTACCTCTGCCTACAGAGTGCTGGGATTAAAGGTGATTGCCACAACACCCAGCTTTATATGAATATATATATATATATATATTTTTAATCTAACATGTTCAGGCTCTGCTTTTCTTTCTTCAAGAATAACAATGCAGAATACCCAGGTAGTAGAAACTGTTTTATAACATGATAAGATGTGAAAATTTTAGTTCCCGAAGAACAGTAAAAATTAGAACATGGTAAATGAAAACCCAAATTTCATAAAGCTTGTTCTTTCAAACAAGCTTTCTCTTAGCCAAAAACCCCTTCTTGCCTCCCTGATGCAAAGCAGTGATTGTAAAATTCCCTCAGATGCTTTCCTGAAAAACTAGGGAATGTTTTGTAATTTAGTGTCAATAACAAAATAGAAAATTTTTTGAATATTTTGAAACTATTTATTTGTTACCATTCACATTTTTCTGCAACTGTTTCATTTTATTTGGTTCTCTGAGCCCTTCTGCTCCCTATGGCTTTAATAGAAAGAATATGTGGTTTGATTTTTAAAAAAATTCAGTTGTTCAAATTGTACTTGCTAAAAGCTTTGTGGTCGCTAAAGACTAATTCTAAAGAGTCGACAGATACTTCACACTCAAAAGGAGTGAGATATTAACAACTTTATCCAAGGAAAAAACAGCCGCTTCAGTTAGTGGCTTGAGCATTTATGCTTTTGAAGGCTTCTTGTCCCATTTGTAAGCCAACATTGAAAAAGAGTCCTTGAACAACTGTGCGCAGGAGGAAGGGGGTTGTGTGAAAAGTCTTTAGAGTTCATAGCATAATGTATTTTTTTCTGTTTCAGACTGAGGCTAAGATCTTCTTTTGCTTGTTTGTTTTTTTGTTTTCCATTTTCTCTTTGCTATATGTACTTTGCCTATTGATAAACATTAATCTGTAGTCCTAAAATAAAAATAGACTCTATTATGACTTTGTAGGAAAAGTGATAAATGGCATTCATTGAGAAATAAAACTTTGTGAAAAAACTTGTAGGATGCTTAGTCCCTTGCTATATTAGCATGAACTTACTGAACTCCATTCACCCCTTCCTGCTCTCAGACAGTGCTGTGGAGGATACCTAGCATCATGTGAAAGATAATAAAGAACATAGCATGATTCTTCTTGTTCTCACATCAGTCAGGATTTCTTCTATGGCAGCTCGACTTACATAAGAACTGAGGGAGAGTCATAAGGTTGAAACATCACAAAATATGGTAGCATTCATTCATAATTTTATATGTGTTTTAAATAAAATTTAAGATGGTTAAAACTGGTCACTTGATTGTGGTATTTCAGTCCTTGCCTGATATGTTCAACGTGAATGAAAGACATGGTACTTCTTCGGAATGAAATGCTGTTAAGATAGCAAAGTGGATAGTAAGAATGAGAAATGCCACGAGTAGATGGTATGAATTCGGTACCTGATCTGCTTCATTAACTGTATATGTTCCACACACACAGTCAGTCATCAGACAGGGCCTTATAAGATGATTTGTGTGTTATCTTGGGCATGTTCTTTAAAGTTAGAATTGACCTACCACATGACCTATCCATATTATTTCTGAGTGTGTATGTGGAAAAAAAGTGCTTGCACATCTGCATTTACTGTCACTGTTAAGCTGCCATATAGAATCATCTTTAGTTGATCATCAATATATGATTAAAGAAAATGTGATTTATTACACATATTCATATCTATTACATAATAAATAAGAATGAAATACTGGTATTGGGAAGGAAGTGGAGGAAACTGTATTAAGTGAAATAAGGAAGACACACAGAAAAATGAATTGCACATTTCCCCTACATGTTAGACCTTAAGGAAAGCCAAAGTGTAAGTAGAGTCATGACAGTTATGGATGAAGAAGGATGTCAGAGAGGAAAACTGAGAAATGAAGGCTGATAAATGCGCACTTGTTCAGCAGACAAATGTGGTGCTACTGAACCCATATTAATAATATTAATTAATATGCAACTAATATAAAGTCACTACATTTTTACTTTATTCTTTAAAGATAGGGCCTAGTCTATATCTGCAGCTGGCTAGATTGACTATATAGACCAAAGTAGGCTCAAGTTCTTAAAACCTTTTGCCTCAGCCATTTGTCTGGGACTACAGAAATGAGGCTCCATGTCTGGCAATAACTATCTGTGATTAGTTATACTATGGTAATGACAGTCTTGAAAATATGTCATCAATCTATTGTGAGAGGCTATCGTGTAAAAATTAGATGAGAATCACAATGTGTCATTTCCTAACTCATATTCATTTTCATAAAAATATACATCTACCAAAAACTTGTTAAGTATTATAAAAATTAAATGATACATAATACTTTAATGATTTGTAATGGAATTTTAGTAGCCAATTTGAAAGTATCTTTACTGAGACATATGTAGTAAAGTCAGCAACATTAAAAATAGAAGGAAACACTTCTGTGTCAACCTCTCCCTACAAACAAAGATGACTTCCCAGTTAGGAAGCCTTTGAAAACCATTTTTAAATTGTGAAAAAATGCTGAATAAGTATGTCCTCACAGTTAATGGCCCTGATAGGGGTTGGGAAATGACTCAGTTAACATTAAGGGACTGGCCACTGGGAGTTTGACCATGGTCCAATGAGTGTATGGCAACACAAATTAGACTCCGTGGCTGTGACTGCCTCACAACCATGGATTATAACTGCATTGTAAACCAAATAAACTCATTTTCCCCTAGTCATTGTTTTGAAAAATTAATATTACTGTATTACAACTTCATGAAACAACATAGGGCATAAATAAAGACTTTCTCCAATTTCTACTTGGTATTGGAATTAAGCTTACCATTGACCTATTGGTCAAAGCAAATCAAACAACCAGATACAAAATTAATGTGAAGGTCATTAACACATGGTGTGAATTTGGATATGGAATGTGTGAAAAGTCAGAGTTGCTAATTCAACCAGTTTGCCACACATTGCCTGATGAGCTATTGGGAGAAAGACTGATTACATTTGGACAAGGTTCAAAGGTGGTAGTAGGGCCCATAAAATTTTGATTATGCATTGCTAAATTAAGAGGAATAATTAAGCTTTATTTTCATTAGCACAGCAGAAGTGAGTCTGGCACATATGGGAATGAAGTGAGAATTGAACAACTGAATGGAAAAACGTTTGATATGTTGATGTTAGTATAGACACATTAGCAGAGCAATGAAAATTAAGGAAAATTCTTTAAATGATGAAGTTGCTGCCACAGTAATTTGAAGAAATGAATATTAAGAGGCCTAACCAACTGAAATTAAGTTATTTCCACATCACTAATAATTGACTTTTTTTAAAATGGCAAAATTTTAAAAATTATTTGAATAATCTTCTTCAGCTTAAGCAAAGACAGATCATTAAGTGAAATATACATCCTTCTATTAGAGATAAGAGTGTTTAAGATTTCAGTGATCTTACCCTGTAGAATTTGCCCATTCTAAATTAGCAAGGCCTACCAAACACATATTAATGTATTCCATGTGGTTTTTGAAACTACATGGAACATTTAAAAAATCTGTGAATATAATTTGCCAAACAAGAAACAATATGGAGAACAGGACACATCTTTTTGTCCCCGCTTCTAATACCATCCAACCTAAAGGAAGGGCACACATTTAGGTATAGAATTAAAAATATATACTGAAGATAAAATTGATTGATAAATTAACAAATGACCTAAAGTTATCTAGCAACATAGTTCAGTAGAAATGTGTTTGCCTACACAATGCCCTGAGAACATTTCAGTACTATACATAACAGAAACAAATGAAACAGACACAACCAACACACACACAACACACACACAAGAGAGGAGAGAAAGAAACAAAAGAGAGAACAAGCAAAGAACACAAACACAGAAGAGAAGAGAGAGAGAAGAGAGAGAGAGAGAAGAGACAAGAGAGACAAGAGAGAGAAGAGAGAGACTACATTGTTGTTATATAAAAAAAAAATGTGAGTACAATGGCATATATCTGTATTTTCACATTCCAGAAGATGAATAAGAATGATCAGAAGGGTAAGATCAAGGCCAGCTTAGACTGTACAAGTAAGACCCAGTCTTAAATACACACACACACAACACAACACCACTCTCACACACACAGATGACTTAAATATAGATTATATACTATATCTTGTTTATTTAAATTATTTTTATTTTTCTTATTACTCCTATTTTATTTTGTTTTTAAAAATATTTCAAAATTTATTTTTAATTAAAATAGGATTACTTCTTCTTCCTTTCCAAACCCTACCATGCACCCTCAAATTACTAGCCTCCTGTACTTGGATTATTATTGTTATACTAGCTGTTCTCAGGAGTCACACTTCAACCCATGTCAATCTTAATGTATCTCCATGTGTGTTAGAGTTTTACATTAGTCTCATTGTGTAATCTCTTCACTCATTCTTGAAAAATTGAAATTGGAATTTAGTAAAATTATTGTAAATTATCAAATCAGATGGAAATTACAACTCATCTATTATTATATATCCTTACATGCTCTATTTGTATTTATATTCTTAGTTAGTTAAGAATATATCTATTTTATTATAAGTAAAGATATATTTATCCTTTCAAAACTTTAAAGATATTAATGTACAGTGAAAAAAGTACAATAAAAGATTTAGGAAAACACATATATCCAATATAAAATTTTTCTGAAAAACTGAAAAGTGAGAAACGTGGAAATCTAGATCTTAGCATATCTAGAAAACTAAAGAAATGAGCATTCATTGACTTCATCTTTAATTTTTCTCTGGCAAAGATAACATATACAAGCTTACAATTTTGAAAAATTTGTTTCTGTATGGTGTTAAGAAACTCACGTTCCACAGATTGCAGACAAACACGTGACTTATAGACTGTGAATGCTGAGATATAGCATTGGACAGAAACAGTCATTTTCAGGTCTGTGGGAAAATATAATTCAGCCACATGTAGATCCATTACTAACTATTAATTTCAAGTTTATTGGATACATTGATTATTCAACATGGTTATTGAAAATAGTGAAGACAGAGCCTGGAACTTGGGTTAGCAGTTTGCTGCTCTTGCTGAACAAGGGAGTGTTGCAATTCCCAGCACAACTGCTTGTGACTCCAGTTATGGAGGATCAGAACAACCTCTCTGTCACGAGTAATGCACTTATGTGTGCTTGTACATGCGCACACACACACACACACAAACACAAAAAAGAAGGAAGGAAGGAAGGAAGGAAGGAAGGAAGGAAGGAAGGAAGAAGAAAGAAATGAAGGAAGGAAAGAAGGAAGGAAGGAGGAAGGGAAAAAAGAATGACAGACAAAAAACAATGATTACAATCTATGCATTACTTACTTCTGTTATTACCACAATATTGAGACACTGGACTAACAATTGGAGATTATTGGGTTGTTTGGACTTACAATTTTAAAACATACAAGCCACTTATAAGAGGAAATTATTGTGGTTATTCTAGAATGACAGGAGTGTGCAGTTGGAATTGCCTACCTCTTCAGGAGTCGGAAGCAGACAGGAAGTAAAACCTCAAAGCCTGCCCTAGTGACCCACTTCCTTCTGCAAGAGTCCACCTCCTAATTAGTATACACTTTTCCATAATGCCACTATCAGCTGTGGATCAAGTGCTCAAACACAGGAATCTGTGAAGGATTTGTCACACTCATGCCATCACAATGCACTATCCTTCAAGCTTTCCATGTAAATGAAGGTCACCTCTGTAGGCAGGGACAGGGTAGTGATTCACAGAGTTCATTGTGAACGTCAGTTCTATGGTGCAGTGACTAAACAAGCGGGTCCACAAGGAAATTGTGGATATGGAATAATGGCATTTACTCTGAATCATTACAAAATGAGACTTACACATTTACAATCACCCTAAAGGTTTAGGTTCAATGTGTTGGCGCTACTTATCTTCCTAATTGTCATTGGCTCTAGAAAATAAAGAATTAAAACTGCTAGACCAAGGTTGAAGCGATTACTGTATAACATAATCAAAAGATAAAAGAATGTCAGACAAAGTTAACAGTATCTAAACGTGAAAATAGCATTTCCCCCAGGTATGCTATGGATTAGTGAGAACAAGTTGCGTGCGATAGTTTTGGAGATTAGTTAGTTTGTTTGGTGTACTTGATGAAAATAGGAAGACACAGTATAGTACTGCTATATTAGAATGATTTGTTCTGCTTTCTTGGTTTTCTAAAGCAGATAGATTTGTGAAAGTAGTATATTATTATGTCTTAAATATTCAGAAACTTTCTGACCATATTAAGGGAGGAAAATAATTTCATTTTATGCCTCATTATGAATTTTAAAGGTTTCTTATTATTTTTTTTAATATTCAAGCTCTTTTTTCAATTTAAATCCATTCAGAGTTTGCTCTGTCTTATACAGGCTTTGAGTGAAGTTATCATCCACATCCTGACAATAAGAGATAAGTTAAACAAACTGAAAACTACATTTCTTGAGCACATCAGAGAACTGATGTCACAAGCAACTCAGAGTCCGGAGCAAATTCCGACAGCCAGAGCCATCATCAGTCTCTGGGCAGGTGCTAGTGACTATTAATTGGTAGAAAGCGTAATTTTTTTTTCAGGTTTTCTGCATCTTACATGGAGGATGAGCAAACCAGGGAGTATGTGCATTCAGTTGAAAGTGCTAGAAATGTTCTCCATAGCTTTGCAGACTATCTCTCCAAACACTTGCGATTTATCATGGTAAATATTAAGTAATTATACTTGTCACAAGGGTGGGGCATGGGAGAAGGGAACAGCCAGAATGAGAGTTCTCTTTAACTTTTAGAACTGGGTTGTGCCGTGCCATATTATATAAAAACTGATTTTTAAGGCTGTTCTTTGCCCCGAGAGATTCCATGTTGTAATACCTGAGTGGAAAGAAGGGTACCATCTACCCACCACAACCCAACGATAAATCACTTATTCCTGAGCTAAAAACATTTAATTAATACTAAAGCAATTGTGTCTTCTATAAACATGGAAAATTGAAAAGGGATCTTCTACTAACCGCAGATGGATGACACCTTATGTTTCATACTTACAAATTTATCATCAAATTTTGAAATAAAGCCTGTGTTTTAGGATATTTATCTACGGTAAATAATCTTTTAAAAAATGCCCTACCAATTATGTGTTTAGGAGTCAACTTTCGAGGCCTGAGGTTGAACCAAAGCTCTCCTTTACATTCTTTAAATGATCTCTGAGAAGAGATAAAGAATAGTTTAAATGGCAGCTGGTCTGTACAAAGCAGGTGGCCTTTTTCACTCTTTATTGTCCATCTTCAGACTTTGAAAGTGGAAGTGTCTGGTCAGAATCCCTGCTTTACATTTCAGAAGTTGAGCAAAAAGAAAATGCAAACCTGGATTTAATATTATTTTATGTCCAAATGTGATTCCCTTAAATATGTTTAACATTTGAAATCAGACTGATTTCATCATTCAATTAATGGATCAGAAATTAAAAGGTATTTGTTGTGAGATTACTTTCCTAACAATGGAAGCTATTGAGAAATCCTTTGATCTCACTCCTATTATCTTTTCTATGATATGAAGTTATCTGTCATACTTGTTATTCAGTAAATTCTTGCTACAGAATGACTTAGGAGATCCCTGATGTGGAGAATCAGAATGAGTGGAGAATGTACTTACTCTTATAATGAATGGTAATTTAACCATCCAGAAGACTCTGATTACCGCAGCAGGGGCATGCTGATTTTAATATTTATTGTAAAAACTAGTCATCGTGTGACTCATCCCCAGCTATATCAAAATTTTCCGAGGGAGTTTTTGAAGACAGAATTGACTGTAAAAAAAATCTCTGAAATAGAATTCCTCATCTTGGAGAAATGTTGCATGAAAAATACCAGATTGTCTTTATTTTGTTCTCTCCTGTAGCAGCCATTTAGTCTTTTTATGGTGAAAAGACAGTCATCTTTCCTTGAGTACAAACAGAACTTGTGGTTTGTTTTTTCTCAACAGAATGGGGAAAGTGGAGAGATGACTTGCTTTGTTGTGTTTTGTGACACATATGCTGTTGTGATACATTTTACTGTGTTGCACTGTGCCATGCTATATTGCGCTATGTGTCATTTTGTGATTAGGTGTCATTATATTGTGTCAGTTGTTACCATAGGAGGATGGAGATTCTTTGCTGGTGGTCATGAAGAAAGCTGCTGTGGAAACGCCATTGTCTTAGTCAGTGTTCTATTGATATGGTAAAAAGCACTAAGGACACAGAAATTCTTATCAAAGAAAGCATTTAGTTTGGACTTGCTTACAGTTCAGAGGTTTAGTCCATTCATGTGGCAGGAAGCATGGGAGTATGCAGAAAGACATGGTGCTGAAGAAGAAGCTGAGAGTTCTATAGGGAATCTGCAGGCATCAGAATGAGAGAGACACTGGGCCTGACTTGAAACCTTAAAGCCAACCCCAGTGACATGTGTCCTTTAACAAGCCCATTTCCATCTGTAATCCTAAGTAGTGCTACTCTCTGATGACTAAGCATGTTAATTTTGTAGGTATTGCTACTAGATATTTTGTCTTCATGAATATTTTTCTGAAAGATTTTTCATTTACCATATTATATTTCTACTGTTCTTAGGGAACTAAAATTTTCACATCATCTTTTCAATCTCTAGACTGTTTAATAAAGGTCTCAAAGTATCTTCTACACTGTTTAAAAGTGCAAAGTTCAAAGTCTCTTCTGAGTCTCATGGTGATCTCTTAACCTTAAACCCTGTAATCAAAATAAAAAAGTAAATTACGTCCTTCCAACATATAGTGGCAAAGAATATACATTATCATTACAAATGGAAGGAAAGGAGGAAAGGGAGGAAATACTGGATCAAAGCAAGATCATAAGCCAGCTGGGCAAACTAAACATATACAGCTCCATGTCTGGTGTGAAAGTGCTCCACAGATCTCCATCTCCTTTCAGCTTTGTTGACGACAACACACTTGTCTTTCTTGGGCTGATTCTACACTCAGTATGCATCTTCCCTTGGCAAGTATATTTTGACTCTGGTATCTCCAATATCTTGGGATACCAGAGTCAATCCAGATTTCAACTTTACAGAGTCACAAAGCAGCCTGTGTTGACCTTCATGAAGGGACATCCCTGACAAATGTCTTGTCACTACCACTTTGTTTAGCTGTGATGGGAGATTCCACAACCCCTTTGTTTTATCCTTGACTCTACCACATGGTTTAAGCGGTCAAGTTCTGTTTGATGTGGCTGGAAGATGGCCACACCATTCAATTAAATTTGCACTACCTTTTTTTTGTTTTTATTCTTTAATATTTTTATTTACAGTCCAGTTTTTATCCCCCTCCCAGTCCTTCTTCTGACTGTTCCACATCCCATACCTCCTCCCTCTGTCTCAAAGATGATGTGTCCACCCCCACCGCCACCCCACCAAACCTCCTCATTCCCTGGGGCCTCAAGTCTCTTGAGAGTTAGGTGCATCTTCTCTGAGTCAAGACCTGGCAGTCCTTTGATATATGTATATGTGTACGTGTACGTGTATATGTATATGTATGGCCTCATATATATCAGCTGGTGTACGCTACCTAGTTGGTGGCTCAGTATTTGGGCAATCTTGGGGTCCAGGTTAGTATAGACCAGTGGTTTTTCTATGGGGTCTCCCTCCTCCTCAGCTTCTTACAGCTTTTCCCTAATTCAACCACAGGGGTCACTATCTTCTGTCCTTTGGTTGAGTGGATCTGTATATGACTCTTTCAGTTGCTTTGTCGGGCCTTTTGGAGGGCAGTCATGCTTGTAAGCACACAACAGTATCAGTACTAGTCTCAGGCCTTGAGACATCCCCTGGTGCTGGATCCCAATGTGGTCCTCAGGCTCTTTCCATTTTTATCCTGCAGTTCTTTCAGACAGGAACAGATTCTTGGTCAGAGTTTTTAACTGTGGGATGACAACCCCATCCCTCCACTTGATGTCCTGTCTTTCTACTGGAGGTGGACTCAGTGAGTTTCCTCTCCCCACTGTTGTGCATTTCATTTAAGATCCCTCCCTTTGTGTCCTGAGAGTCTCTCACTTCCCAGTTCTCTGGTACATTCTAGAGGGTCCCCTCAACTCCTATCTCCCAAGGTTGCCTGAAAAAAAAGACATCATGCATTTTGCAGGCAAATAGATAGAATTCAAAAATATCATCCTGAGTGAGGTAACTCAGACCCAAAGGGATATGCATAGTATGTACTTACTAATAAGTGGATATTAGCCAAAAAGAAAGTACAGAATATCCAGGATACAATCCACAGAACCCAAGAAGGATAAGAAGCTGAAGATCCCAATTGAAGATGCCTCAATCCCACTTGGGAGGGAGAAGATTGCAAACACAGAGCGAGTATGGGGAAGAAAGGAAGGGAGGGATCTTGATGGGAAATGAGACAGGGAGAGGAAGAGGCAAACATGATCAGGTATTGGGAGTGGGGAAGGGTAGACAGGACTGAAGCCCTGAGTGCTAGCAGAAAGATTGCATCAGCTTTCTGTTGTTGATAGTTTCCCTCACTTACTAAACTTTTCTTTGATTATGTTACAAAACTTGCAAGTTTATTTGGGTGGAATCTTTCCCTGACATCACCACTCCTTTTAGTATCATGCTTTTCTCTAAATTTTTTTTTTTTATCTCCGTGAGTACTGGTCTTAGCTCATTACACTTCCTGGAGCTCCTTTTATCCTCAAACTACACACTTTTTTTTCCTTGCTCAGCTTGCTTGTTTTCATTATATATCTGCATAAGAGTGTCTACTAATAACCACACAATTCAGTCAATACGAAGCTGTCCTGAAATCTCCTCTGCCAATGCCATTAATCAAAAACATTTAAGGTTAGCCTCAGGCAGATTTTTTTGGACATGGGATAAAGCAGTCATTCTTCACCAAAATATCACAAAAATGGTCTCTAGGCTACTTACTTATATTCTTCTCCTCTGAAACTTCTTGAGCAAGGCTTTTGTAATTCTACTAGCCATTAGCACTGTCATTCATACTGTTACAGTGATGGCCCATTAAACTCAACTCAATGCATTCAGCTGCTTTTCTAATCAAAAGTCCCAAATTTCACATTCTGCCAATAAGGAACATGGGCAGACCTGTCACAGCAGTACCTCACTTCTGGTACTAACTCCTGTCTTACTGTTCTATTACTCTGAAAAGACACCATGATCACAGAAAACATTTACTTGGGAATTGCTTAATGTTTCAGAGGTTCACTTCATTCTCATCATGCTGGGAAGCATGACAGCATGCACACAGACATGATGCTATAGAAGTAGCTGGGAGTTTTAAATCTGGATCTGCAGGCAGAAGAAGAGAGAGCTGTTGGGCCTACATTGGGCTTCTGAAACCTCAAAGCCCACCCTAGTAACATTCTCTATCAAGTCTGTACCTTCTAATCCTTCTCTGTAGTAGCACTTCCTGATGAATAAGCGTTTAAATATACGAGCCATTAGAGTCATCCACTTTCAAACTACCACAGCCATGTGCAGGTGGTTTTAGTAAGTAGAAGCAGCTATCAGAGCCATCAACAAAATAATCATACCAATAATTTCATGACTTTGGAAGTCTGATCCCCAAATAATAAGAGACCATAGCCAATACTTTCCAGCATACCCTGTAATGTAGCAAGTAGATATTTGTGCAGCTGTGCTCAGACTCATGATCCACTGCCACCTTGAGACAGAAAATAAAATTTATGCTATCAAATCAATTACTTAGTCCTTATTAATATGTCATTTTTCATTGTTACTTTTAGTATAACATTCTCAAGGATTTAAATTCACCCAAATTTTTGTAAACTTAGGAAATTTAGGACTAATTTCTTTTTCTACCTTTGACTGGCAGAAAACATACAGTTCTTTAAAAAAGAAAAAGAAAAGTGTATTTTAAGTTCCCAAAGTTGTAGAATTCTTTTGCAAAGCAATGTAGATTAATACACATGATGTATGTAACATTTGGAGCTTAAAGAAAAAAAAAAAACACATATACACCAAAAATCCACATGTTATGGATAGTCAAAGCTTTATAATTTAGATTTATATAGCCAGGCGTTGGTGGCGCCCCTTTAATCCCAGCACTTGGTAGGCAGAGGCAGGCGATTTCTGAGTTCGAGGCCAGCCTGGTCTACAGAGTGAGTTCCAGGCACAGCCAGGACTACACAAAGAAACCCTGTCTCGAAAAACCAAAAAAAAAAAAAAAAAAAAAGATTTATATAATGAGTAGTCCAAAGATGGGTTATAACTTTCCAGGTGCTCCCCTAGGGAGCATAGAGCCACCATATCATGACTGTGTGAAGATATTATTGTGATTTCTAACAGCATAGATTATCTTGACTACTCTATAGTTCATAGAATTGAAATCAAATGGTCAGAGCATCTGCAGGTAACAAATACAAAAATTCACATCTAAACCTGGCTTCAATTTGCTATGACTGAGCCACATGTATAACCGGGCCAATGCAGTGACTATCCCACCAACTTTGTTAGATCAAAGAACCTAATGAAGAGTTGATTCTGTTATATTAATTGGTCTAAACTTCATTCTAGGAAATGAGAGTAAGCCATGTAAGCTGATGCTCTTAGGAGCCATGTGAGAAACTGACACAAAAGATTACTGTCAGTTCATAGTTTATCAAATTGCTTTAAGGGGCTGAAGAAATTGGAGATTATATAAGAGCTATCCTATTTAGACTGTTGGATCATTTTAATTGAAGAAATGAAATATTGACTATTTGAAGACAGCAGAATTCTTTTCAATATCATTTCTTAATGTTACAATGATTATTTCAACCCAACGATTTCTTAAAAATTAATAGCAATATTCAAGCAAAATACATACAAATAAATGATGGGATAAATTTTACCCTAAAATTAATACATTATTGTTCTTGGAATAGACATTTCATCCATGAATTTTTAAGTTATGTAAGTATTCCAGACACTCAAATATTTTTCATACAGTACAAGCATTTGTTCATTTTACCAAGGGTCTCAGTTGAAGAGATGTTAAGTAATAGACTTCTCTTTGTCATTTAAATTGTGGTAGGTGGAATAAAATTTCCAAAACTTTGCTTTTCTTCTGGGAATGTATAATGTCTGCTAAGAGGGTAAGTTGTAGAATATTGAAGAGGGCACATGTTTCTATTATTTTTATTTGTAGATTTTCTTTCATTATCTTCACAAGAGAAAAAATTAATGGGTAAATTGTCATTTTAATTAACATTATGTATCAGTATTTTCTTTCTTTTGCTGTATACATAACAAAATAGTACATGAGATATTGATTTATTGATTTTTAATATGTGATAAGTCTTGTACTTTGGTTGCAAAAATACCTTAGCTTTTAAAATTGCTCAAGGTTATGGCAAGTTAGTATTTTATTTATCTTAAGAGGATTTATTTCGAGATTTATTTTTTCTTCAGATTTTATCTGAAATATTTTTTAAATGAGGAGAGTATTTTTAAATTCTCAAAATTTTGCCTCTAAATTTCCAGTTAGTGTTTAAAGCTGTAGCAGTATAATGAGTCATGTATAGGCCACTATTCTCTCTGTGCTCATGTGGTAATTTACTGATTAATACTAATTAATGATGTGCCACTGTTCATTTAAAGTGAATGATGAAGATGGTTATTCAGCCCAGATAGAAAGCCTCTCAGTAACTTGGCTCCAAATATGAATGTCAGGTGGCAATGCCAGGCTCAAGAGGACTCAGTGTTATTTTAACTCTCTCATACAGTAATCTGATGTTGAATGTTTGTTTTCAGGTAGCCTAGACCCCTGAATGCATGGACTATTTAGCTTCTTCATGGCTACTGTTTGATTAATTTATAAATGGCTTTAGTTTAGACATTAGGTAAATTGCTTCTTCTCAGAAAGAGAAGAAGGATTTGCTTAAAAAATGATTCAGAGATGAGGTTCCCTCTTAAACATTACTTTTCCCCATCTTTATCATCTGCTGTAGTGTGTGTGTGTGTGTGTGTGTGTGTGTGTGTGTGTGTGTGTGTGTGTATTTACAAGGATTCAAGGATTCTGTTCAATCAAGATTAGGATTCTCTTTGGAGTCTTCAGTTCTTAGGGGTCCTGATGTCTCTTCTCCATCCAATTAATATATTATCAATTAGAGGGTAGAAAATGCTGCCATAAAGGGAAATCTCCAGGGTTAGTGTTAGGTAATTAGTGGGCAGGCTTTACAAACCAGGGAAGAGGCATGCCTGTAAGTGACCATGTAGGAATACCTGTAGTTGACCAAAAAGCTTAGAGTAGTTTATGGCTATTCTTTTTTCTCAGCGCATTGGTAATGAGGATTGTCATTTGACTTTTTAAGTCCTGGTACCCTTTGACTTATTAGATGCTTAGGTTGACATCATATGCCCCAACTCTTCTTCTGTCATTCTTCAGTCAGGGCTGCACAACAGATCCAGCTGTCAAGTGCTCAACCCAGGTCTATATTGTAGTTGACCCTTGTCATATCAATAGACATTTAGATTTCAACATAAGCTAATTTTTTTCCTGCTGATAATTTGTTGTGTTATTTTTATAATTTAGAATTTTGGAAAATATTATTTCAAAACTGAAGAAGGATACTGGAAGAATTAAGGAGACTTAAGTTTGACTTTAAGCCAGAAGTCACCATTAAGATCTCAGAAATAGTTATAGTGACAATAATTTCATGGACATATCATAGTGTTCTACTTGAAAGGACACTGCTATGCTTTGGATGACAGTTTTGTAAACTTTCTAGATAGAAAACAAATGCTTAAATGATATAATTATAACTCCTGTTCTATCTCTCCGTTATGGAAAATGGAGCATTCCTGCTTTAAGTGAATGGGCTCTTGGAAAGTATTAAAATAATTATGAATACATAAAATATGCACTAAGCATTGCACATTTATAGATAAAATCTGAATATCAAATATCAGCTATTTGAATATTGTTAATTATTTGAATGCCTGTTTTTCTGCACAAGAAGGAAATGGCAGAATAAAAAAGGCATCAAAAATTGTCTGGACAGAGATTATCTGTCAAACAAGATAACATATCTCTCTTCAAGTTACTTACACTATGTAAGTTTTGAGATGAGAATGCATGTCTCAATCTTGGCAACATCCAAGGATCAGTTTGCATTTAATATTGAATTGCTTCTACAAGAATTGTCTGGTATGAGAACAGGGAATGATAATAAAGAGCATGAAGTGGATGTAGACTAGAAGAAAATGTGGTTAGATGGCTCTAATGGGATTTATGAAAATTAGGCACCTTGACTAATGCATTTCAGTACATACTTCTTCATAAAATTCTTTCCATGAATTCTCTATTACAATGTCAAACTCTGGAAAATACCCCGTGGTTTTTATTTTGTTTTATTGTTTTTGTTTGTTGGCTTTTTTGGGCGTGTTTTTGGATTTGTTTTGTTGAGAAAGAAAGTACCAATGTTAGAAATACTTTGATAGGGAATTTAGTTAGGTCTTTGGTCTACTGCAGCATTTGTCACTTAGTGTCTAAATACAAATATATAAATAACTAAGTGATAATATGCCTGGAAAAATAGAAACAGTTCACATTTAACTTCATTGTATGTTTTGATCAAATTATGGCTAATAAATACATGAAAACCAGCTATTGCTTGAGCTATGATGAGATGAATGACAGATATATTAATGGAGCAATAGTGAAGGAGATGTAAGCATCTCAGCTATCTACAGCCTTAAATCAAAAGAGAAAACAAGTAAATGTCTAGGACTGACTGAGTCATTATTTGGTTTAAGGAAGATTACTTGCATTCCTTATCCTCTATATTATATTATACAAATTTTGAGCAGAGATTGTTGAAGTTTCTTGATTTTTGACCAAAATATGAAATGATGTAGCCATTTGTATATAAAGAAAATTCTGGAATAAGTTGTCTGACTTAGGATGTGATTTCCTTCTGGAAAATGACTGGTGATCCTTATCTTGAAGTCATCTCTGATTGCCTTGAAGGAATCAGACTGTTGAGATTGGAGAGTACTGGGCCAAAGTAAAATTTGTTGATAGTTTAATAACTATATATTTACTCTCCAGCCCTTGAAAATATCTTTTCTAGTAAGGTCCCATGAAGTCTGTCTATGATAATGTTCTAAAACCACTAAACATTTAGGTTGAAGATTAGATAGTAACATACAGTAAACCTTGTGAAATCATAGCTTTAACTTATGGAAAACATTATTGTGGGAAAATTCTGCTAATTAAGTTTTAAGTTTATCATTTTCCAGACAGCCTTCTGGGGCTTAGTACAATATGTAGGCGTCGATTCATTGGCAGGCTTCTCCTTCTCTGACTTTGTCTGGGAAATTTAACCCCCCTCCAAATATGTCTACCTGTACAATATTATAGGTTCAACTTCCTTTCTCCTGATAAGAACCCATTTAGCTAGCACCTGAGATTCCTGAAATGCTTCCCCATCCAAATGAGGCATTGTCAGTACCCTAAGCCTTCAGCCTTGCCCCATCCTGAATGTTTATATCCCATGTCCCCTGAAATTATATAAGCCTTGGATCACTCCAAGTAAAGTTCATCTACCTACCTAGAACTGGTCCTAGTGTGTTTTCTTCACTGTATGTATTTACAGGGCTTCCAAATCCCCAGGTTGTCATCTCTGCTTCCTTTGTCCACATAAACCAATATTGGATGACAATCCATGAGGGCAGGAAAAGCCACATATTATATGGTAAACTAGCCTTTTATACTATTGCCCAAGTAGGTATGAAGAAGTTTCAAGGCCGTGATATATGAGGTTATTCTCATTTGATTCACAGATTTTTTTAGAATTGTTTTCATAATAATAGCATTTTCTTTCTTTTGATTGGAATTTCCAAGAATAAATTTACATGTTCGCTTTATCTTGCATATATCAATAGTTAAGTATTTTAGCATCATTAACCATAGAGCTTATAGAATAAGACCATTTTCAATGAATTGTTTAGAATTTGAAGCTGAATTGTAAGTATTTATAGTGCATTCTGGAATATTACATAGATCTATCAGTCATTTGTGAGTAACAGCTATATGGTTACCTATGTGAGGGGAGTGTATTTTAATAATGATTATCCAAGATATTTCTAGGAGCCTTGGTATCTCATATGCTAGTCAGTAATCATATCTATCCATTGAACACTGGCATTTGGCTGCTCTGAAAGGAATTGTGTTGTAAAGGTAGTGCATATATATGAGTTTTGAAATTTTTAAAAATTTATTTATTCATTTTAAGTTTATGAGTACAATGTAACTGTCTTCAGATAGGGCATCGGATCCCATTACATGTGGTTGCTGGGAATTGAACTCAGGACCTCTTGAAGAGCAGTCATCACTCTTAATTGCTAAGCTATCTCTCCAGCCTAGAGTTTTCAGTTTAAAAAAATACTTTAAAATACCTCATCAGTACTGTGTTATATTTTTATTTAAGTGTTCAGTTAGGAATTTTTGTTATTGTGTCTATAAAGGTTGATGTAAAGTGTTCTATCATACTTTTATGTTTTCTGGGAAAATAGCCTAGAGTGAGACTGTATATTTATAGTATAAATACATTTTTAAAATAATAAATTGTTAAGACTGATTTCTCAAATTTCAGGACATTGTATGTTTATTATCAGTGTTACAGTAGATGAATAGCAGTAGTTCTAATTAATTTAATTTCTGCTCCAATGCAGAAATCAAAATTTTCTTTCTTTATATTTTTAATATTATAGTGGATTGGAGGGGTGGTTTTAGCTGGCACATCCTTAAAAACTTATTATATGGCATATTTTTGGATGCTTCTAATTCATATAACTTTCTGAAGTTGTTATTGAATTCTTTTGATCTTTTTTACTGCATGATTATTATCTATTGTATTTTTCTTTTATGCTTTTGAGACAGGTTCTTGTGTATCATGTATCTGACCCAAACTTCCTATGTGGCCAGAGATGCTCTTAAGCTGTCATCCTCTGTTGCCACCATGACCAATGCTGAGATTACAGCTCTGTACCACCATGACCAGGCATTGATTGATTGTGAGTTGTGTGGCAATGGGATATAGTCTTATATTTTTAAAAAATATTTTGAGGATCAAAAGTTTTATCCAAGATACATTTAAGAAAATTTCACCTTTCTGTAGATCACCTTTTATTTTTATTTTTTACCTTATTAGTATTTTATAGTAAATTAAAGCTTTGAGTTTGATAAAATGTAGATTATTGATATTTTTGTTCACTATTTGTACTTCTGTGTTAGACTGAAGAATCTTTTCATGTACTCATGATTACAGTGGAATTCCAGTTACTTTTATTTTTAATTTTTTGTTTATTGAAAAAATATTCTTTTCTCATGAAATATATTTTGATTATAATCTCTCTCTCCCCATCTCTCATCCCATCCAGAACTGCCCCTTTTCTATCTCTCATTAGTAAGGAATAGGCTTCTAGGAGATAACAACCAAACATGACAAATTAAATATAATAAAAAAAGCCATCACACTGAGACTGGACAAGACAAACAAACAAAAGGAAAAGTGCCCCAGCATAGGCATAAGAATCAGAGATCCAGTTGTTCACACACCAAGAAATCCCATAGAAATACTAAGCTCAAAGCTGTAATATACAAGTAGAAGGCCTGGTATAGAACTGTGTAGGCTGTTCTTATTGCTTTAGTCTCTGAGAGTTTATATGATCCTTTAAGTTACTTTTAACTGGATGTGTTTTATAGTTTTTTTCTTTTATTTGTTGTTCTGTGATTATATTTTAATTTTGAGCATTTTAAAACATTTTAAGCATTGTCCATTTTCTATTATTCTCTATTATATCCAGTTGCATTATTAATACAGTGGGAAAATTCCTTTCTGTATTTCTTTGGTAACAGACTTAGTTTGTGGTGTGTGTGTGTGTGTGTGTGTGTGTGTGTGTGTGTACATGTTGGGTTATTTTCATGCCTCCAAACTTGGAACTTGGTTTCATTGATTTATATGTTTATCTTTGTGCCAGTACCAATACCACATTACATGATGATTGTAGTTTATAGTTAAGGCTATAGATTATATAACATATTTTTGTTTTAGTTTCTTCCTCAACATTTTAAAACATTTTAAGGACTTTGAATACTTCTGTAAATAATTCAGCCAACTAGTAGCTCTGAGTTTTACAATTAGTAGCTGAGACTCCATGACCATGACAAGTTTTATAAGGAACAACATTTAATTGGGGCTGGCTAATAGTTTCAGAGGTTCAGTCCATTATCCTCATGGTGGGAAACATGGCAATGGCCAGGCAATTATGGTGATGGAGAAGGATCTGAGAGTTCTATATCTTAATTCAAAGGCAGCCAAAGGCTCTTTCTCTTCCAAAGAACCCTCAAAGCCTACCTACACAGTGACATACTTTCTCCAACAAAGCATAAATATTGTGTCAGGTATCCCTGTTAGGGAGAACAAGCATTAAAAACCTTGGGTTTAAAGGTCTCTCAGGTGTGCTTGCTTTAAATGTCCCTTGGCCAGTTATTAGAAGCCACTTGAAAAGCGCTTGCAGTGGGTGCTTGCCAGCATGTGGGTCTAGCAAAGGTCTGTATTGCTTTGTAAATGACTAGCCATAAAGCTAAATGAAGTGAGTGGAGCCACCTTGAAGACAGTTTAAAGGCACTCGAGCTGGGGTTCAGCAGATGAGTGAAAGGCTGTTAAAAGAATACAGGGGAGCTACATGGAAGCTGAGTTGAGCATGGCAGTCCTGGAAGCAGCTTTAGCCTGGTGGGGTCTCACTGTGGGGCTAGAGGGATGTCTCCAAGGGAAGAGCTAGGAATGGCATGTCCCCTTGAGTGAGCGTATAGCTGAAGAGGTGGGCTGAAGGGAAGAAGTGAGCTAGGATTACATGCATGAGAGAGTAGAGAGGAAAGGGAAAAGGAGAAGGGAGAGAGAGAGAGAGAGAGAGAGGAGAGAGAACGCTAAGTCTTTTGAACTAGGCAGAGTTAGACTGTAGCTAAGAGTCAAATGGAAGAAGCTGGCAGGAACATGTGGAGAGAGAAATAGAGTAGGGGACAGAGAGTGCCTAGTCTTTTGAACTAGGCCAGAGCTACTCATTGTCCTTGAGTGGAGTGGTTCGTCCTGGGCACCAGCAGGGATACTCTTGGAGCTGGCTTTGCCCACATTCTTCTTACTCGTGGGTCCTGTTGGGCTGAGTTGTGGTTTCTGCAACTCAGGGAGCAGAAGTGTAGGAATTTGACTGAGTTCACCCTACACTCAGCCCAGGGCAGACGCTGGGCTATGAGAAGCTGCGGGGCTCTGCCTAGGTGTGGAAAGGTCTCAGCCTGAAGTCCTGTGGGGGCAGAGCTTCTGGGTTGGGGATCTCCGGGCCAAAGTGGCTGACTGGGAGACCAGTGCTCTCTGTCTTTGGGAAGAACTGAGACATGGGGACATACAGGCCAGACTGGCCCACAGCCTAGAGGGGTGAGGGAGAGAAGCTCTGGTGGCAGCCCTCGGGGTAGAAACTTGGTCACTGAGACTTGCTTAGCTGGGTCAAGGCTGGCTCGGCTAGCTTGCTTGAGTTGGCAGGCCTCCATGGCTGGAATGGAATCAAAGGCCCCCTCCATGGTTCTCCACAGCGGTTCCCCAATGACACGAGGAAGTGAGGAAGTCCATGATTTTAAAAGGTTTATTGTCATGGTGAAAGTGGATAAAGCTGTACCCTGTGTCCTCAGGGCAGGCCTGAGCTTAATACTGTTTGTGAGGAGGAGGGTCTGGGAAGGAATGCTTAATTGGCTATGCCCTCTGACTTTTAGGTACCTCATTAATATGGAGATCTCTTGAGGTTCTATGGCCTGTAGTCATGCCCTCTACCTATGGAGGGGCTGGTAGGGGCATTGCCTTATGTGACTGAAAGATGCTGATCAATGGAGGTCTTTGGCCTCATGTCAGGAGCCTGGAGTCTGGGAGCATGGCAAACTGTATGCCGTTCCTTGCAAGGATACTTGTTGGGTCTCCAGCCATCTCTAGCCAGTGCTCCACCAGAAATCATGCTATCCTTTCACAGTCCCACAGGCCATACCTATTCCAACAAGGTCAGACATACTAATAGTGCCATTTACCAAGCATATTCAAGCCATCACAATAGCCCTTGATTTTTATATATCTATGAAACTGAAAATGACATTTCTTAGGCAGGGGAAAATGACCATCATAAGTAGGTAGATTTCAACAGAAAAATTAAATTGACTTTCAATTAAATCCTAAAATATTCTTGAAGAATCAATGTTTGGGATGTTAGATGAATGGGGGCACAGGCATTACTACATAAAAACTGTAGCTCATATATTTCTTACTGGGAAGCTTCTCAACAAAGACCCTAGGAAAAGCCCCAGATAGTAGTGGGTCAAAAAATGGTTTTGAAGTACTAGAGATAGTCCAAATATAAAGTGCTCATTCATGAAAGTAAGGATTATGAATAGGTTACAACTGGTTCTCCACAAAGATAACTTAGGGAAACTCACCAAAATTAAATGGGTTTTATTAATAGTACTTACAAAAAAAGGAAGGGGTTTGGAAAGGGCAGTTACAAAAGATTTGTAGTACTAAAACTAACACACATTTGATCTGGGGTGATGTTTCTAACAGAGACAATAAAGAGGGACCATAAGCAAAACTTTTACTTTTCTAGAGTTGGCAGAGCAGGGCATTTAAGGAGACAGGCTACTGAAACTTTTCTGTTCATTTTTTTTTTTCCAAAACAGCTCTGGCAATGGATCAAGTTAGGCTTGGTTTGAAATTTTAGTGAATTTCATTTCTTAGGTTCTTTAGATCAATTTTCATTACTCAGATTGTGTTGTTAGATTGCCTTGTATTTCATAGACAGCTATAAGACCATCTCCACACAATTTGCAATCACTCAAATTAACTGAGATATAACATTACAGCTTACTTAAAGTGATTTGAATATAGACTAAAACTAAACACTATTTTGAACCTCTGGAAAGTAATTTTACATTAATTTGTTTAGCATAATCTACTAGCTGGAAGATGTAGATTCTTACTAAAATTGATACAAGAACACAAAATCTAATGTTGAACTTATGCAAGAAAACATCTGAGAACTCTGGGAGATATTTGAATACTGGAGCAAAACTTGTGACCTGGTAGTTACACTAGGAAACATTAAGACAGCCACTTAAGAATGTTTGTATTTTCCCATGCTTCTACTATACTTCCTGAAGGCCAGGCCAGATTTGTAAGTCCACAGCAGTCTAAATGCCAATACTGTTGTTCTTAAAATCAGAAAGCAAATGAAAGAAAATGGAATACAAAACACAGTAATTGTTGTTGCCCAGTTTACAGAACGTCTATTTTAACTCTATTTGGGTAAATATCATCATCTTTATAGTACTATAGCTTCTTGCAAGTTATCAAACTTATTTTTCTGGGTAATAAAATTATATTTCACTTTTGTTTACATGTAGTTTAGTAGAAACTGAGAGAGATGAAATTACTTTTTCAAAATCACTTGATTGTGAGGCATGAGGTTTAGAATCAGAAGGTATTCACTGCAGATTAGATTTTCATGTTATTATGTAATAATAACATGAAACAAAAAAAATTTCTTCTAGAGTAATTGCATAAGCTCTATTCTTTCATTGAACAATTACCTGAATTTGAATCATTTTACTCTGATAATATTTATATGCATTAATCTTCTATCCTTAAGATAGAAGACAAATTCAATATCATTTTAAGATTATTCTACTGATGTTACTACTAGTAGATTCATCTGGTCTGTTATCATGCTGTCTATTGTTCATTAACTTTGACATACTCAGGATATTACCAGATATTTAAAAAGAGACATACTACTGAATAAGTAACAAAACTGTTTAACCTAAGATATTTGTCTTAGTTTGACTAAGCCAGGCAAAAATACTATATACCATAAGAACATGCTTTTTTTGAACTTGAACTAAAAAAAAATCAGAAAAATATTGTCCTTTTCAAGGGACTGAAAACATATTTTTTCTGAAATGAGTATTTCCTACATCTGATAAAGGCATGGATTATGGGTACATACATACATCTGAGTTGTTGAGTTCAGAATAATAATCTGTGTGTTTGTATAAATTTTACTTTCCAAAGAGAAGTTTTGTAACATAAGTAAGGAGTTGCTACATTCAGTGGCACATGCTATAGTTACATAAGTTGCTTTGATACTTATTATGCCCCCATACTTAAATCAATTAATAAAGAGGTCAAGTTCAATGAAAACTGGAATGTAACAGTATTAATTAATGAGTATTTATACATGTTATTTACACTAAGTGCCTATTGGTACTCTCTTGGGACTCAAGTTCCCTATAAATGCTGCACTTATGTTGAAAATTGTGTAGACTGACTGAATAGAACTTCCTGATTATGTAGAATAGGAATGTTGCCAGCAAAAGAACAAAATTATCTTGGAAAGTCTTTAATATTTTAAATAACAAACTGTCATTCACTTTTGTCATTTGAATCACATCTTTCTATTTGGCATAATGATGTCCTGTCAAAAGTGTATTACCTGAGTTTTACAAGGAAGGTGTATTGGGTAATTAAAACTAATTTCTATATAATAATTAGTACCTCAGCTCCTCAAAAATGTTTGCACATGAGATTATGCTCTTCTAACCGGGTTATCTTGTCTGGACTCAATGGGCGAGAAAGTGCCTAGCCTCACAGAACTTTGAAGTCCAGGGTAGAGGGATTCCTGGGAGTTGGGGGGCACATGCTCAGAGAAGAAAGGACAGGGAAAGATTGGGGGAATGGTGATCTGACTGACTAGCAGGATGGCAGTGAGCAGGATATAAAGTAAATAAGTAAAATATTAAAAAAAATTACAGAAAGGAGAAAACACCAATGAAAAGCAACAAAGGCCAGTATTGGATCAATTAGTGAAATTTGATTATGGACTATGATTTAAATAATGATATTAAATCAAAGTTGCATTTTATTTCCATTCTTATTTATTGAATTATGCTTAAGTGGATGCTCTTGTCTTTATAACATGTTCACTAAAGCATTGAGGAGAAAGTAGATACAGTATCTCAATAATATTCTTTGAAGCTTAGAAGGAACTATGTGTGCATATGTGTGTTTTGTTGCCTACTTGTGAAGCCTGGATAAATGAAATTATGTGAATGAAGAACAAGAAGAAATGAAGAGTGATAGTAATGTGACCATATTGCAAAAATATCACTATTGAATGTTGGTACAAACTGTGATGAACTTATTGTGCTTCTTTCCATTTTCTTGCGTGAAATTATATCAACATATAGCAATGTAGACATGTATATACAAAATAGTGAATACTTCAAGAAATGTATTTAGGAGGAAGACATCTCTGTTGACAAATGTTTACTCCCATCCTTTCTCTTTACAGTTATGTTTCTTCTCTTTTAACTATTGATTTCATTATGGTAAGTATAATATCTTTTCTTTTGTCCGTCTATCCCAAATATTTTAATATTCTTTGTCAAGTCAAAGTTGTACAATGTAATATTCCATATTCAAATTCTGACAGAAGATAACTCACTAGGCAGGATGAAGGGATGAGAATAAATACATTTGTATATTAGCTACTCATTTTAAGCCACTATGCTTTGCAGGATGCTCTAAAGGCTCAGACAGTGACTGCAAGTGATAAGGCATACAAGCCCTTGTTTCTTTAAGGAAGGGATGTAGGGATAAAGCACTGCTTTGTCCTTCGCACATAGTTGAATAAGTAGATGGAAATATTCAGCTGGAAGAGAGGTTTATAAAAGAACCTTATCTTATTCTTTTAATGAATAATTTCAGTTGTTCTTTTATAGTAAATTATGTTCATTATTTTAAGAAGCCATCCTTTTTTTCTTTTACACAAGTGCAAAGAAAGGTTTTCAGGCTTCCATTTTCCCTGGAGAATTAATCAAACAGAAAATAATCTTGTTACTAGGGCATTTTATATTCACATACAGAAAAACAGTCTAAATTAGAGATTCAAGGCTATTGCTTTTTGTGATCTGATAGCATATATCTAATTCTCTAGCTTTGGCAATAAAAGTAATGAATAATAACTATAGCTAAAAATTCTAGCTCTAATATTAAAAAAGCTCAAAGATTATGTGGTAAAATACAAAATGTAGAAATATATACTACTAAAATCTCTGATCTAATTTTAAGAGAACAGTATGTCATATACCATTATTTCAATTAATGATGTACCTCATATGTGACACAGAGCACATGATATTGTAATATAGTGGGATTTTAATTTCTCTTGTCTAATGATATCTCAGCTGTCATAGTGTAGTACATTGCTCATATATATTCACTTTATTTTATTTTTAAATAAATCTTGTCATGTATAATGTAGTCTTGAATTCATTATGTAGTTCAGGATGGGTTGGCAGTTTTCATGTTATCTGGACAGGCCCAAACTCAAATTTAAGGTCCTCTCATCTCAGTCTCTGAGCAATGGAATTACAGATGTTTACCACCTTGTTCATTCCTTAAAACTTTATAATAATAAAAGGTGCAATTGGCTATGGATGTGGTTCATGTTAATGTGTTTACTGTACTCTGTTTTCTGTAATTGCTTTAATATGTTATTTTCTCTCTCTCTCTCTCTCTCTCTCTCAACCTCCCTCCCTCCCCCTCTCTCTCTTGCCCTTTCTGTATATGCAGTGTGATGTTTGAGTAATGATGAAAATCTAATGACCAAGTTCTCAAAAAGTTTCCCCAGTAGTAAGCAATGCATAACTATAATAATAAATTGATGCTCAGTATATTTTAATTGAAATTAGATTGTGTTAACTGATGTCTCAAGTTGACGCTATAATTTCTTGTAACAGAAAATACAAATTGGAAATAACTGAGTGATTATTTCTATGTATTAAGAGCTACTCACATTTAAATTATGCATAAACATATCCATGTGAAATACCTTAAATAATATCAATAAAAGATTGTGCTATTGCATGTTGGTAATAATAATAATAATAATAATAATGTTACTATAAATTAACTAGTAAATTTTTACTTCTGTATTTTCCCAAACAGTCCCTGTTCTTTTTACCTATTTAATTTTCTATTGACATATAATATTTGTTACAGTATGATGTCTTCATATGTCTATACATAGGTATTCACAGGAATAGCGAATAGAAGTGTTGCCATAGAAACAAACAGTGAAATATGATTGTTTGAATCACAAGGTGATCATATCTAAGAGCTTTACTTAGACTTATATCTGCCCAAGGGCATAGAAAAGTTCATTGCAATCAAGTATATCCTATATCATTCAGGTCTTGGTTTTGAATATTTTGAATGTTGGAAGTAACCACTCAACTACATGTATTTCAAATTTGAGGACTGTGTCATTAAGAAGATCCTAAGAAAGTCCTGAAAGTTAACTAAATCTTGTTGCTTTAGTGTGCTACTATTCTGAGACATTTCATCAGCTTTTTGGGTCTAATAAGTATTTGAGCATGGTGCTTCTGTATCAGCTCCAGTGCTGCACAGACTTTCCAACTTCATACTGTCTAACTTTCCCCTACCTCCTGAATATTCTAACCAGATATTCCACAGATTTTTAACCATAAAATTATTCTGGGAACTTTTTGTTGTGTGGACATTTCAGTCTTAATTGTTGCTAAAGAGCTACCATTTATATGTAGTGATCAACTGTAAAAACATTTAAATACTATTAATATGACCAGTCTACCATAAATTAGGAAGAATTATTCATATATTTTGTTTATAGATTATAATCCAGAATTTCCTAAACAATTGAAAATAATAACATTTTGGTTTCTGTAATTGAAAATACCCTAAAATTATTACAAGCATAAAGATATAATACTGTGAGCTATTGAGTGTATATATACAATGACTTTCAATTTCTCTTCTTATCCTTCATAGTACGTTTTTCAAGCTTTACTTTGCTCAAGATTTTTGAAGCTCAGAAATAATAAATTTTTATCACTTCAAGTAGTAAGTGTGTTGTTTGGAGTTCAGAGGTTGTGTTAGTCAAGGTTTTCTATAGGAATAAACATATCATACTAAGGGCATTGATTAGATTGACTTATTTGGCTGTTTGCAGTATGGACAGACTGTGAACCCTTAGTCTACAAATTGTTCCATCTACTATCAAGATGGCTGTACAATTCCAATCTGGTGCTGAGCCACATTTTTTCTTTCAGCTCACTTTAGAAGGCTGACGACAATGAACTCTGGTATTAGGGAAGGGCAGTATCGGTAGCAAAGCTGATACACTTACCACCAAGGGGAGTAGGCAGTCAGGCAAGAAGAACTGCTGCTCTATGCTCTTCCCTTGGAATGCCTTACCTTTGAACTGTGTCTACAGGTGTCCCACATGGAGGGAGGGACTTCCCTCAGTTATTATTGTCCAAGGAAATAATACGCTTACAGATATTCTCAGAGCCTTGTGCCTTAGCTGGTTTCAGATCCAAGGAAGACAATGAACAAGACTAACATATCAGTGGGAAATGTTTTGCCCCAGTTAGTTTCCAATACTGCAGTAGCAACAGAACTTACAGGTTATTGTTTGGTTCTTACCAAGAACTGGTGTCTGCTTGTAGAGCTCAACCTTTCTTTTCTTTTCTTTTTTTTTTTTCGTGACAGAGTTTCTCTGTATAGCCCTGGCTGTCCTGGACTCACTCTGTAGACCAGGCTGGCCTCGAACCCAGAAATCTGCCTGCCTCTGCCTCCCAAGTGCTGGGATTAAAGTCATGCGCCACCACTGCCCGGCTCAACCTTTCTTTTCAATATGACTTAATTTCCTCTAGAGAAACAGTTTTCCTGACCCATTATTTTGTTTTTGTTTCTATTGTGCCTTTTTTCTTTTGCTTATGAAAATTATCCAAAAGACTGCTGTGCTCTGTTCACTGTTTGGTGCACTGAGAACTCAGAAAATGCACTTATTTGTAAGTCATTTGTAAGATGTTAACCAAGATATAAAAGGTGATTTCTGTAATAATGATTTCTACAAAGTCAATGTCCTTGTATGTTTAAAAAACAATCATCTTTGGAGAAGCAACTGAGCTGCCTTTATACCCAGTGACTGTCATAGACTGAGAGTATAGGACCCTCTTAGACCATTTCTGTATCGCCTTCCTGATTGACGCAGGCAGAGAGATTTGTTTGTGTGTTGTAAATAGAAATACTTAAAACATTTGGGGCAAGTATGCATTTCCTGCATATTAAAATATCTTAACATTATAAAATTTAAATGTTGAAACATTTGGAAACAGGCCATGAACGTAGAAAGATGATTGGTCAAGAAGAAGAGAGAGGAAGAGGAGAAAGGATATTAGGAACAAATGTGATCTAAGTATGGTATGCACAGGTATGAAAACAGACAAAGCCATGACTGTGCACAACTAACAGAAGGTTAAAAAAAAACTGATTCATTTTAATAAAAGTAATATGCATACATTTTATAGAACTTTGTTCATATTTGAGTATCATCAATATTTGGCTTTTGATTTTTGTTTTGTTTAATTCCCTCACCTGTTTGGTTGTGTTTTCTTTCAGTTCTTTAACAGATTTTTGTGTTTCCTCTTTAAGGGCTTCTACCTGTAAACTTGTGTTCTCCTGTGTTTCTTTAATTGAGTTATTTATGTCCTTCTTAAAATCCTCTATCATCATCATGAGAAGTGATTTTAATTCTGATTCCTTCTTTTCCAGTGTGATGCGGTGTTCAGGGCTTGCTATGGTAGGAGAACTGGGTTCTGATGATGCCAGGTAACTTTGGTTTCTGTTGCTTATGTTCTTGAGCTTGCCTTTCGCCATATGGTTAACTCTAGTGCTACTTGTACTCATTGTCTCTGACTGGGGCTTGTCTTTCTAGTTATCTTGCTTGTGTCAGAACTCCTCAGAGTCCAGATGTCTCTGTGATCCTATGATCCTGTGATCCTGAGCTCCTGAGTAGAAGAACTGGGACTCAGGTTGCCTCTGGGATCCTGAAATCCTGCTGCTCTGATTGCAGTGGCTCCTTTAGTATGGCTCCTGATATGGAGTCTTCACAGGAGCAGATCAGCTAGGTGCCTGCCTCAGCCAAATGGACCAAGGGAGGTGGGGAAGAGGAGTTGTATTCCAGAGTGATGGGGTTTGGGTGGCTGATGCATCCTGAGTGCCACAGGCTCCCAGTTGTGCAGGAGGGTTCTTACCTGCTGTTCTGAGTGCATTGGCTCCTCTAGGATGGTTCAGGATATGTTTTTTTTTTTTTTTTCCCATGGGAACAGAGCAGGTAGGTGTCTGCCCCAGCCAAGAGGAGCAAGTGAGGGGTGGCTTTTGATATCTTTAAACTTCATTTTATATCATTAACAAATTTAATGTACAAACGGGTAAGATCAAATGGAGATTTATTTTTGTCTCATTGGTAATTTGGTAATTTTTGTCTATTCCATATTTTAATTAAGTTTTTAATAGGAGATATGATAATTTTATGATTATCATATCATAGAGTTCATTCCTGTTCTTTCAAAATTTCTCTGTTTCAATAATCCATTCTTTTTAGGAATTAAACTATTTTCTCCTGGATGATTTATATTACCAATTTTCAGGGAATTATTTTGTTTTCTGTTTTTCCTTGCTATCTACATTGTAGGTATACAGACAGCTTTCATAAGGTTTCTGTCAGAGCAAAACCACTGAATTGGCAGGGCCTTTATAGCATGTTTATTTCATCCACATTTACTTGTCATGTGTGAATCTATATCCTCTTAGCTAGAGCTGCCCTCCTGCACCCAGGGGAAAGGCGCCTGGTATGGTTTGGGTTAAGAAACCTTTCTGGAGCAACCTGATGGTCCCTGTGAATTCTTGTCTGGTGTGACATTTGTGCCTGCTTTTTGTTGATGCACAGCCAGACATTTCCTTTGGAAATTCCAAGAGAGGTGCACTGAGTAAAATGCTCTCAATCATTTTATCTACAAGTCTCTCTGCAGAATATTTCTTTTACTCTTGCCGTTGATGGCATAAACCTGGCTAACATCATAGGTGTAGAATGGGTATAGGAATAGAAGGGGATGCTAGGCTCAGTGTGCATACCCTAATTACTCTGCCTGGTTTCAGAATTTCCTTTGAAGCCCTGCTCATATCTGCCATGAAGCATTGATTCAGACTAGACTAGCTGTTGAGGGAAAGCTCTGGGCATCTGCTGCTTTCTTCTGGTAGCAGGTGGGTGGAAATCTACCAGTACAACTGCCTGTGAACCAGCTTTTAAATTACACTTCTGTGTTGGCATACATTGTTACCCCAGATGCTTTTGGTAGAAATCAGCTTTCCTTGCTTTAATCTTCCCCTACACTTTGCATGCAGGTATATGTCAGCTTTTTCCTGGTGATTCCGAACACATATTCTCTAAAATAAAATGCCTTGATTTATAATAAATTTGTAATTAAACTCTATTTTAAAGTATGTGGCACAGCTCCTTAGTTGTTAGTTAAGTATCAGAGAAGGGTAGCTCTTTGCTGTAACACATCTGTAACAGTGTTGCAAGTTGTTCTGGAGACTATACATTTCTTAATCTTTGTCCTCTTTTATTTTATATGACAATTTGGAAGACCAGATATTTGATCACCCATGAATATTTCTTTCTTAGTGTTGGTTCTAAAACAGAGTTCTTTTTATTCTTTTGAAAATTAAACTTATCCCCATGTCAGTGTAAGACACTTTAGAGGGCCTGAAGTGACTAAGGCGGAATGCGACTGAATTTCTCTGTGACACACTTTGTGATAGAGATGATCATTAAAGTAATCCAAGAAAGGCTGTGGCTGATGAAAAAGGTGGTGCATGCTTTTAGGGTGGATGTAGTTAGTCTAATACCTATTATTTCCAGGCAGGGCACTGCTTTTCTTTTTTTTTTTTTTTTTTTTTTTTATTGTGCTATAGCTTGGCTCACTCTTTTTTTTTTTTTTTTTGCCACACGAATTACATATGTTTTATTTTCTTCTTTTTTTTTTTTTCCTTCACAAAGCAAATAATATTGAAATAGTGAAATCAAGTGTAAACCCAACAAAAAATATATAAATTATAGTCCAGTATCCCTCATGAATATACATACAAAAATTCTCAATGAAGTAGTTGCAAACTGAATACAAGAGATATAAAAAAATAATATTCCATGAATAACTGAACAACTGTTTTTTTTTTTTTTTTTTTTTTAGAAGACCGTACTCCATATACAGGCTGCATGTTTTGGGATAGTCCCCACTCCAGATGTTTGAGACCTACATGAAAACCAAGCTGCACATTTACAACATATGTGCAGGGAGGCCTAGGTTCAGCCCATGGAGGTAGATCTGTGTAGACTAGGTATGCTCCACGGTTGGTGATTCAGTCTCTGAGAGCTCCAAGGGTTCAGGATTGTTTACTCTGTTGATCTTCCTGTGCAGTTCCTATCTCCTTAGGGCCCACAATCCTTCCCCCTATTCTTCTATAAGAGTCCTCAAGCTCCATCCACTGTTTGGCTCTGGATGTCTGTATCTGTCTGAGTCAGCTGCTGGTTAGAGCCTCTCAGAGGACAGCTTGATGGTCTGTTCTCAGGCTGGAGGTTTAGATCCTGGGAGCTCTGGCTGAATCTTTTGATACTCGTTCTAAAAAGGACAAAAACACCCTCACTTTGGTCTTCCTCCTTCTTTTTGAGTTTCATGAGGTTTATGCGTTGCATCTTAGGTATTGTGTGTTTTGGGGCTAATATCCGCTTATCAGTGAGTGCATACCATGTGTGTTCTTTTGTGATTGGGTCATCTCACTCAGGATGATATTTTTCTAGCTCCATCCATTTGTCTAAGAATTTCATGAGCTCATTATTTTTAATGGCTGAGTAGTACTCCATTGTGTAAATGTACCACATTTTCTGTATCCATTCTTCTGTTGAAGGACATCTGGGTTCTTTCCAGCTTCTGGCTATTATGAATAAGGCCGCTATAAACATAGTGGAGCATGTGGCCCTGTTGCATGTTGAAATATCTTCTGGGTATAATACCCAGGAGGGGTATAGCTGGGTCCTCAGGTAACACCATGTTCAATTTTCTGAGGTATCGCCAGACTGCTTTCCATAGTGGTTGTACCAGCTTGCAATCCCACCAACAATGGAGGAGTGTTCCTCTTTCTCCACATCCTCGCCAACATCTGCTGTCACCTGTGTTTTGGATCTTAGCCAATCTGACTGGTGTGAGGTGGAATCTCAGTGTTGTTTTCATTTGCATTTCCCTGATGACTAGGGATGCTGAGCACTTCTTTAGATGTTTCTCA
Organism: Mastomys natalensis; assembly: GCA_021653895.1. Taxonomy (NCBI): domain Eukaryota; kingdom Metazoa; phylum Chordata; class Mammalia; order Rodentia; family Muridae; genus Mastomys; species Mastomys natalensis. Next base: position 118,145 of record JAJTUV010000774.1, on the reverse strand, counting down.
ATCATTCGAGTTTCCTCAGTTGAGAGTTCTTTGTTCAACTCTCTACCCCATTTTTTAATAGGGTTATTTGATGGTCTGGAATCTAGTTTCTTCAGTTCTTTGTATACCTTGGATATTAGCCCTCTATCAGATGTAAGGTTGGTGAAGATCTTTTCCCAGTCAGTTGGTTCCCGCTTTGTCCTGTTGACCGTATCCTTTGCTTTACAGAAGCTTTGCAGAGGGCACTGCTTTTCTAATAGTGAATTATGATTGCACCAATAATGCCATATAGATTAAGTGCCGTAGTTGTAAGTACTTTAAGGGTTCAATATTTCAAGTGGGATACAAAAGAAAGACAGTTCACATTATGAAAAGTATATTAAAGATAATTAAAGTCTTGATGCAATCTGTCTGTAAAGTTTATATACGCAATGAGCTTTAGTAAGTGATGTGTAAAGTAAGACTTCTACAAATACTTTAGGATCCTTAAAATAAGAAGACAACCACTCTTGGAAGAAATGATGCATTGTAAGAACAGCAATTGTTTCCAGGTTCAAGATTTTCAGAACATGGAAGGAGAATCCAGGATGAATCATAATTCTTACAAAAAGCCCCATTAGCTCCTTACTAAAATGAAACTAAACTTCTGTGTACATACACACATGCTAGAAACACTTATTTCAGATTACAGGTCAGTCTATATATGTCCTTGCAAAAGCAAGGACAAAAAAGAAAGGAGAATTTCCTGACTTCTGTTTTATATTTTTCATTAACAAGAGTGAAGAATTTTACAGAACTAACTGATCAAGTCACATCAAAGCAGACTGCAGAAGAACTACACTTTATTTTCTGAGAAATAGGGCAACAAAATGTTAAAGCAACTATAGTCGTAGATTTATTTTTCTTTTTATTATTTTTATTTTTTATTGGATATTTTATTTATCTACAATATAGATGTCATCCCCTTTCCCCATCTCTCCTCCCTATCCTATCCCCCTCCACCTTCATGCTTTTATACCATTTTGATTACATGCATGTATTAAGGTCAGTTCCAGGTTGAGGAACTAGCAATACAATAGATGCAAATAGTTGAGGAACAAGCAATACAATAAACACAAATAGTCAAAGAAAGAGCAAGGCATTAAACCCAGTTATGTAAAACCTCCTGTGATCACTGTTTCTAAAGGCTTATCAGGATGACCAAAGTATCTGAGCCCAAGGTCATTTTCTTTGTTCTGAAATTCTTTGTTCTAGCCTAATATTTAGATTCCTACCTGAAATTACATCTAATGCAGATTCCTGATTGAAGCCTACTTCCTTGTCCTTAGCCAAATTTATATTCCTGCCAAGGCTTAGATTTTCAAAACCTACTTTTAATAAGGGTTCTCATGTGCTTTAACCTCCCTTCTAGCCCACCACCCATCAGCAGTAGTAGAAAGGAAAGGTTAAGAAAGCAAATGAAGATGTGGACTTGTTTATAAATAGGTTTTTGGAGCAAATCCAGTATGTTTTGTCAGGAATCAGCAATGGTAGCTTGATCCACTCACAGACACCATTCATGAATCAACAATAGCACGTTGATATAGGTCAATTGGCCTGAGTACGCAGAAGTGACAAGAAGCCACCAGAAAACCATCAGCAGTTCTTTGGTGGAGTTTCTCTCTATGAAGTCACAACAAACAATGACCAGCAAAGAATGATAAGGCATACCAATAACACACAATATTGTACACTGTCTGTTGGTTATATTTATATCATTTCCAAACATTATGTGTTCTCTCAAACATCTGCCCTAGCAAAACATTACATGCCCTTTTCCAGGCTAATTCCAGAAAACACCACGTGTTCTTAGCAAAATATCCTCCCATGTGTCTGCTTTAGCAAAAACATCCTCTCATAAGACAGTTTCCAGAAAAAAAAAAAAAAAACACATGACACAACTGGGTCTCCTGAAATTTCTACTTCAAGCAACACAACAAAATAAAACAGCACACACAAAAACAGAACACAAACAAAAGAAACAGACAAAAAGAACAACAAAACCACTCATGCTTTACATCAAACATGTATCTCAGAGTTTGTGACCAATCTTCTCATCACTTCTTCCTCACTTACAAAATATTATGGTGTGCCTCATAAAATGTTTCACAATTTTATTTACAAAAGAAATCCTGTGAAATAAGAGAAATAATAACAAGCTCATTTTAAATTTAATTTTAACTTTTTAAATCCTTACACTTACATAATGTAGATTGCATCCTTTGAACAGTGTGGATTCAAAAGTTACTGAATCAAGTAGAATAAAACATAGAGATATATATCTTTCTTCACATCTGTACTCTGTCCTGTCTCCTTGAATCTACTCTGGTTGATAAATCACAACATTGCTTCATAATGATTCTTCCTAAAGAAACATTTCATTGCTGCCTTAAACTCAAATGAGAAATGTCCTACCTGTCTAGATATTGTTATTCTAGAGTAATCTATGCTATCATGGTACAGGTGATGTGTGTGTGTGTGTGTGTGTGTTATGGACTATGGACTATATCCTCATGAAAGATGCATCTGTAATGCAAATTTTGAGGATGAGTCCGCCTTTTTTAGGAGCAAACCCCACAACCCTGGTCCACCTCTGAAATTAGAATCATTTAGTAAATACTTGTTGTCCCTCCGCCGGAGCCCAGGAGGAAGGAATTTGTCTCTTCAGGAGAAATTAAAGCTACGACTGACTAAAAGAGTCAAGCACTGTGAGCTTTATTATGAATTTGAAAATGGTGTTTCTGTTTTCTGGAAAATTATGTCCTATTTTTCCAATACTGTGTAAAAATATAATAAAACATGCTTTACCCTGTACTGTGTTCTCATCAAGTGGGCAATAGGTACACATATAGTTCTTGAGCATGGTAAATATTTCTAATCGATGGTTTTGTTTTACAGAAACTTCTTTCTTTAGTACATAAAAGAACACATGACCAATAATATTCTAGTGGCAGAAACCCTTGGTGATAGTGTAGAAGTTTGCAAATATTGATAAAATAATTTCATCAGCATTGTAAAATCACTCAGGCAACAAATAGTTCCTAGAGACGACTTGGGGAGGTAATTGCAGCTACATGGTTAGCTGATTGTTTTTAACCAGAGTCTCAAACAATCTAATGACATATATTTCAATGTCAAATACTAAAGCTACATCACCCATCTCCATTTTATATTAACACTAGTTAGACACGACATTTTCAAATTTTCCCTATAAATGACTTGTTAAATTTTTTTTTCTAGGAGCTTATCTCACGATTATTTGTTTAATGATGGATATGCCTTATTACTTGAATATACTGGGCAAAATCCTCTGCCCATAACAATTGACCATTTCATTTCATATGCTGGTCTGATTATACTTCTAAGGCTTCTAGTACATCAGATCTGTGGCTTTGGCTGTCCTGGTTCTTGCATTTGTGGCCTTATTCTCTTGGTTAAATAGAGAATATGATAGAAATGATCATACAATATATGTGTGAAATTTTATATTTTCAGCTGTTAGAACATTTCGAAGAATGATTGTCATTGATGCAGTGTGAAATGGTATTCTCTCAATAGAAAAAGTATTTTTCTTTTTACTATTGCTGAATTTGAGAATTTATAAAGCAAAATTGCCACATATAGTTATAAGAATATATAAGTATGTACATACATGTTGAAATATTATTAAAATCACAAAACATGCAGGAAAATGGATGAAATTATGTATAATATTTTATAAGGTCACAAAATCTCTGAAAAAGCTTCTATGTTTCTATTTGAATATAGAATCTAGTCAATAATCTATGTATATATGAAAAAATGTATGTGTGGTACAATATAACATGTAGAAAAGAGAGAAAGAAAGGCACAATATTATCAAAGGAGGGAATACTGAATGCAGGTATTGGTCATGGGTTAAATAACAATTAAAATCAATACTTATTTTGCAATGTTAACTAAGCACACAGTACATGCATGTGTTCTGTTTTGAGAAAAATTAAGACCTAGAAAGTTATGCATTTGGTAGAAGTATTATTATAACTATCACATTTATTTTATCTTGCTGCAAATATTAAATAAGTAAATTTAGTAGAAAGTTTAACTGAGGTTTATCTATATTTTTCATCAGCCAAGGAGGTGAGATTTAAATTTGTCATAAATATTTTTCTTTGAAAGAATAAAAATAGCTTCATCATAAAGCTAGTGGTAACCTTAAGCCTTGGTACCAGAAACACTTGACTGATTTAAGTCCAGCCTCCTATATACAAGTTGGATTTGTGGAAAGTTTCGATAATTTTGCAAATTGTGTGTAACAACAGCCTCCAGTATCTCAGGAAGCATCTGTCCTTGACTAGGGACTTACAGGTAAGAGGCATTTTTTTTTGCTACATATATATGTATTAATATATATATTAATACATATATAATAGTAATTAAAACTAAAACTTAACTTAAAACTTAAAACTTAAAATCTAACTTTGGCTCTCACAGTGACAATGTGCCACTTTGGGTTCTTAACTGAGCAGTACTATTGATAACAACTCTGCATCTGGACCCTAAATAGACTATTCTGGCCATATCAAGGCCTGTCTTTAAATGAAGGAATTTCAGTTCAGTTTCAGCTGGATTGCTGCTTATTTTTAAAAATTGACTTTACATCCTGCTCCTGCCTTCCTCCCACCACCCCCTCCCACAATCCTTCACCCTAATCCCCTCCCCTTCTCCTCTGAGCAGGTGGGCCCTTCTGGGTATCCACTCACCCTATCACATTAAGTCTCTGAGAGGCTAGTTGGATCCTCTCCTACTGAGAGACAGGCAGCCAACTAGAAGAACATAACCCACATAGAGGCAACAATTTTGAGATAGCTCCCATTCCAGTTGTTTGGGACCCACAAGAAGACCATGCTGCACATCTACATATGTGTGGGAGGCCTAGGGCCAGCCCTTTTATGTTCTTTGGTAGGTGATACAGTCTCTGAGAGTCCCCAAGGATCCAGGTTAGTTGACTCTTCATCTTCCTGTAGCATTTGTATCCCCTTTTGGTCCCACAATCCTTCTCCCCATTTCTTTCATAGGAGTTCCTAGGCTGCATCTACTGTTTTGCTTTGGGTATATGCATCTATCTGAGTCAGCTGCTGGGTGGTACCTCTCAGAGGCAAGCCATTCTAGACTCTTGTCTGGAAGCATAACAGAGTATCATTAATAGTATCATGGATTGGTGCTTGCCCATGGAATGGGTTTCAAGTTTGTCCAGTTAGTGGTTGGGTTGGCCATCTTACCAGTCTCTCCTCCATCTCTCTGTCCCTGTGTTTCTTGTAGACAGGATAAACTTTGGATCGAAAATTTTGTGGGTTGGTTGGTATTCCTGTTGCTCCACTGGGATTCCTGCCTGGCTACTGGATGTGGCCACTTCAGATTTTATATCCCCAATGTTGTTAGAAATAGCTAAGGTCACTCTAGTTGATTCTTGGGTGCCTCCCTTGTCCCAGGTCTCTGTCAGGTCCTGGATATGCCCCCTACTTCCAGACCCCTGTCAGTTGCAGATTTTCATTCATTCTCATGGCCATCTGGCCAACCCTTTTGTCCCTGACCACAACTGATACTTAAACAAAAGCACAGGAACTTACCATCTCAAGTCATGCAGCCAACTTCTTTGTTTTGTTGGGTCTCTAGAGCCTCCTGGTCAATAATTCACAGGGAAGTAATATGCTGTGATATTGGCACTATGGAACTGCTCCTCCTCAACAAACCTTAGTTCTGTTGAGACAAGTTTAAGCTCTAAATATGTTGCTTCACTTTTCTGGGAACTCCTTTTCTGTTTACTCCAGGCAGAAGACTGGCAAGTCAGTTGAAGATCCTATTGGATGCTAGCTTGGTTACCTAATGAGTTTATTGTGATTATTTATGGAGAGGGAGTGACTTGGGCAGCTACAGAATAGTAATGTTCACTCTAACCTGGGTAGAGCAAAGCTTCTTCATAGAAGATTCTCCTCTTCCTCAGCATTATTTTTTATTATTTGAATAACCTTGTGGAGATGTTTCCTGAATCCTGTTACTTTCTTGTGAGTTAAATCAGTTTTATGAACCTTCCTTGCCCTCTGAAGGAATGTTTCAAACTGGAATAAACAACTACAGAACATATAATTGACCTTGAGCCCCCTAATATGGCAAGTAACATGAATGGAATTTAAGTCTTGTGTGCTACAAGTCTGAAGAACTTTTGGTTTCTTTTTCTTGCTGTAACTTGAAATCAAGTTCATCTGTTTCAAGTGATTGTTGTTCATTCAGTTGTAAATCAGGATATTGATTTGTTGCTTTCCTGATGTTAGTCTTAATAGTTTTATTTAGTCTATTTCTTAATGGGAGTAAATATTCAAAAATGAGTCTAGTTCTACCTGCTGTAATCAAAAGTAATTTTATAATATTTTTAAGATGATAAATTGGAAAAGAAGAATAGAATGTCACTGATTTCCTTGCTTCCAACGTCTCCTTTGTTATGAACAACCAGCTTCAGTCTTGTACCTCTCATACTCTGTAGATGAATACAGTTGAGCTTTGTAAGAAAAGCAAACATGCTCTGATTCTGCTTCATTGGTTATTTTAATTTTCAGTGTGATGGGTGTGAAGAAGTTGCTTTCAGAAGTATGATGAGTTTACTTCTCAAAAAATTTTTTAAAAAAAGAACACTCTGTGGTTTTTGCTGCAAAGAAAAAGAAACCCAGCAACCTGAGAACTAAATAATTCCTGGGTTTTGTTTAATATTTTTTTTTACTTCAAAAGCAATAAATGCTTTAAATATCTTGCTTCCAAAAATACTTGATGGAAATTTTCATTTTCATCTCCTGATAAGATTCATTTCTCAGTAAGGTGTGGGCTTAATATAGAAACCTTTTGTTTTGTTTATGACATTTTCAAACCTACAGATATTTGTAGACACATGGACAGATGAATTTTTCATCTTGAATTTAACTCAGTACAAATACAGAATAGCACCTGAGAATAACATGTTGGAAGTGAAAATTCCAAGGTATAAGTCTGCTTTATAAATAAAACATTCATAGTCTTTCAATATATTTTTCTCTTTATAAATATATTTAATAAATTCAATTGATTGTTCAATTATCACTTAAATTTAAAAAAATTAATTTTAAAAACCTATCTTAAATTTGTTAGAAGATGAATCATGGAAAATTAATAAGTCCAGGAAAAAATAAACAGTTCAAAATAAGAAATATTTTGTTTTCATAAAAAAGAATCTCATCAACACATGTGTTCTCACAATTAATTAGTGTGAAATTTGATGTTAAATTCTGGCTTCGCAACAAGGATAGGGCTTGATTTCTTATAGTAAATGTTACACCGTCACATGAACTATTTCTGTTTGCTTGGGAAAAATAATGCTGAAAAGTCTAGAGAGGCTTTGCCTAGAAAAGTAAAAAAATTTACTTTATAGGTCTCATACTTCTATGATATTTTGATACCAAATTCATACTGCTATATAGTTTGAAATATAACATCTAAACATAAATGTTTGTGTTGATTCAAGGGAAAAGATGTTACATGTACCTGGATAGTTAATATTGACAATGAGAAATGTCCATAAATTAGATAATAAGTCTTTTCCCTTTTCCATCATGATATATTCATGGAATACATAGATTATGTAATAGCAATTCTAATGTGCTTTAAATATGTGGGAGCTTGCTATATGTTCATTTACTATACTCTATTGAATGTAAATCATTTATTACAATCACATGAACTTCACATCTAGAGAGTACATCCATACCTTTTGACATTCTACTAATTACCAGCAGTTAGTCACTGTGAACATAATGTTCAAAACGTGTGTTTTTGATTCACCTTATATAGACTATCACATGTATCTTTCAAGCTCCAAGGGTCACTGTTGACACTAGGCACTATACTTGTTCATTATCTGCTATCTTATGACAAAACTCTTCGAGAGGTGTGAACTGACTATTTGAGTTCTAACTGGTAATCGTTCACTGTGAAAAGTTAATTTTATAAAAAAATCATGACTGTTAACACTATTTCAGTCAAACAGCAATTAAAAGAAGTATTCAAAATGAAATGTGGAGGTATTTCCTACCGTGTCCATATGGCAACTGAAAATGGAATTTTTGCCTTTAGCAGCTTTTTCATCCCACCTTTATTTTTGGTTTGTTAGTTTCCTGTAAATGTGGAGTGAATTCTCCACATGGTCATTGTGACAGTGTTCATGATGAATTCATAAAACTCTAAAAGTTATGAGACACATCTATCCTATGCTCATGTGATATGAGTTGTGTCTATCCTGTGCTCATGTGCTATCTCATATGATGATCTCACCTAGCTCTAGGAGTACTTGGATGTGGTTTCTTTATTATCTGGGAATGTCTTAACATAACAAAAATCTCCTTCTATTAGTTTGCTAGAGATGTTATAATAAAATATTACAAACTAGATGACTTAAAACAACATGTATTCTGTCAGGACTGTAGGAATCAACTCTAATGTTAAGATGTTAACAGAGAAGTAGCATAAGCAGAGTTAGGCCCCTTGTAAACAATGGGGTTAGTAGTAAACATCTGTTATTCCAAGACTGGGGAGTTCAAGACAGAATTCCTGGTGAGTACCCAGTTCAGTAAGAGTTCCAGTCTGAAAAAATAAAGTGAAGATACTCATTGACTTTTGGATATCATAAGCACACTTCTCCACAAGCACACAGAACACACAAACATACACATTCACATGCACACACACATAACAGGAACACATTCACACATATTCACACACATACACAACATTCATAAACACACACATTACACACATACTCATTTACTCACACATACACACATTCACACACACATGCTTAAAGACATATACACACACACTCACACATACTTACACACACACAAAACTCACACATACTCCAACAGAGACTCATAGTTACACACATTCAAGCATATACACATACACATAGACACACACAGACACAAATACACATACAAATACACACACACACACACACACACACACACACACACACACACACGCTAACAAGGTACTAGCAGAGCCATGCCTCTTCTGATGGTTGTAAAGAGCCTTCCTTGACTTTTTATTTCTGATTTTCCTGATCACTCAGGAGTAAACTGTAGAAGCATCACTCCAAAATTTACTTTAATAGTCACATAACCCTCTTCCCTGTGTACCTGGTTTTTTTCATGTATATTTCTTTTTTAGCCTCAAAGTACTTTAGACATATGTTTATTAACAACTGACACATGTTTATACCTATGTAGAATATGTTGTTTCAAATATTTATGGATTGTGTAGTGCTCAATTGAATCAATTAACTTATGCAATGTATCACATAGTCACCATTTGTGTGGTAGGAGTAATTATATCGCAAAGTTACTTAGCTATTCCCAAGGGCTTGGGATATCTATTCTCTGAAGGAAATGCAAATATTCTTGTTAAAATTAGTTCTAAATTACATAGTTATACAAATTTAGCATTAAGATACCATAGAAAGGAGATCTATCTAGAATAAATTATAACAAATACTTTTTTCAAATATTTCAAGAATATAATATATGCTAAATATAGTCATTAGCATATAAAATAGATGTCTTAAATATCATCCTGTCTGATGGAAGATTTTAGCCTTTGGTCCTTAGCTCCCTTCTATGTTTCATTCAACCACCTTTCTACTCTCTTTTTTGGACTCATCTCTTTTATGTAGAAGGATTATATGGGCTTTCTTTTTCTGTGTCTTATCTTATTCTAATTAATAAAATATATTCTATATTTACAGTGCTGTCAAAGATGATCTGACCTCTGCTTGAAAAAAGCTTATATGTCAAGGTCTCTGCTATAATGAGTTTTAAATTTTATTATGCTCCTGTTTTTAAAAGATTTTTTATCTTGTCATAAGACATGCTATTTTTAAAAATTATGCAAAATGAAATAGCACCTATATATCACTGATAATTGCCTTTTCTCATTTCTTTCGGTAAAGTTCTCTTCACTGTCAGACAATGTACTTATGTTATGTGCTGTATGTGCTGTGTGTAAGAATGTGTGTATCTGACACTGTGTCTGTGGTGTGTGTTGTATGTGCTGTGTGTATGGATGCATGTGCTTGACACAGTGACTCTGGTGTGGGTTGTATGTGCTGTGTATGAGCATGTGTGTGTGTGATACAGTGGTTGTGGTGTGTGTTGTATGTGCCCTGTATGAGCAGTGTGTGTGTGTGATACAGTGCTTGTGGTGTGTGTTTTATGTGCCCTGTATGAGCATGTGTGTGCTGGACATTGTGAATGTGGTGTGTGCTGTATGTGCTGGGTGTAATTGACACTGTGTCTCTGATTTGTGTTGTATGTGCTGTGTGGGGAATTGTGTGTGTGTTTGTGTCTGTGTGTGACAGAGCTTGTGGTGTGTGTTGTACGTGCCCTGTATGGGCATGTGTGTATTGGACACTGTATCTGTGATGATGAGTTTGTATATGTGGAAGCCAGATAAGACTTTGCTTGTTTTTATTTATCACTCTCTGCTTTATTCCCCTGAGACAAGGTTTCTCAGTGAGCCTGGAATTAGGATAGGGGCCAGCAAACCCAAATGATCCTCCTGTCCCTGTCCCCCAGCACTGAGATTCTATGTCTGCTGTATAGCCATAAATACTTTCCCCCGATGGGAGCTGGGCATCTGAACTAAGGTTCTCATGCTTACCCCATATGTACTCTTAGCCACTATGCATGTCTCCAACCCTGGCATTGTATTTCCATTCTTTACAAATTTTCTCTTTCCCTACACTGCTACAAGATGTAGGTCCCTGGATGAACCTGAGACAAATAGAGTCTTTGATGCCAAGAAATCTATAGTACTGTCCCAGTAGAACCTACAAGTTTTCACAGAGCAGTTTTTAAAAAAAATCTTTCCAAGATTTTCTCTGATACAAATAATATGGTTGTAACTAAACAAAAGAGATTTTCATAAAGCACACAAAGAAAAGTAAAGTAAATTGGAGCAGAAAATGAAGCATTATTTCAGACAGCAGCTGTAATGCTGCACTGATATAAATACAAACTCCCAGCTCTTGTATTTGCAGGCTGTTTTTAAGCAAATATTTTTAACAACAGATGACAATGCAAAGCTTACACCATCATTTTCAGAGTGGTGCTTAATTAGAACATTTCCAATTATAGAATCACAGAGATGATTTCAACTCTGTTATGGAATCAAGAAAGAAATGTGCACGCAGAGTTATTGATAGGCTTAGAAAAGCCAAATTGTCCACAGTGTAATGACATCTATAATGACTTGGGAAGAATGTAGAAACTCCGTTATAGGTTCTTTAAAGTAATTTTCAAATGCAAATACAGTTGCTTACAGATCTTTGTTTCTATGAGATAGTCAATTTTCTTTTCCCACATTCATTTATTTTTATAAAGAATTGAAATGTAGGTCAGAAAATATATGTTAGCATTTACCATGGCTAACTCACTTTCAACTCTAACCAAAATATTCCCATTTTAGAGCAATGAAGGCAAAGACAGTGAGGACTGATGTATTTCGGGAATGGAAAACATCAAATTGCCTGAGCTTATTCAGATTCTTCTAGAGTACAGCACTTTAGTTTAGAGTATTTCATGTTGAACTTTTATAACAGTGACATTACTTGGAGCCTTTAGTTCTGTTGTAGCATTAAACTTGAAATTGTTTTTTGGACACATTATTGAAATATATACTCCAAATGTTTATGCTAGTATTTATTTTTAAATAATTAATAAAACAAGCAAATGACCATCCATGCTATATCAATCCAATTTTTTTTCTATTTAGGTTCAATATGCAAATGTTAAATTTTAGAATGCCACAAGGCTGATTTCAATAATGATTATATATAACGTAGTTTATTTATATGCTTATTTTCAAATTTCAAACATAGGTATTGGAGTAAATAATATGAACACTAATAAACAAAATATTCAAAATAAATATACAACTGACAGAAATTTTCAGGAGTGAATTTACGTTTACCTTGAAATACTAATATTTAAGTCTTATAAGATCCACTGTAATTTTATGAGTGACAAATGTACTTTAGAACTGTAGTTCTTAAATTTATGCATAATGGGTCTACTATTGATAATGTCAAAAGTGCTCTATATAACCTAGCTTTGATAGGATTCCATCATTTTTTAAATTAATCATTCTATTTGTTTACATTTTAAATGATATCTTACTTCCTGGTTTCCCATCCACAAACTACCCCATCCCACATCTGCCCTCTGCCCTCTCCCCTTTACCTCTATGAGGGTGGTTCCCACCCACCCTCTCCTGCCTCATTGCTCCAGCATCCCCTTAGGCTGGGGCATCAAATCTCCACAGGACCAAGGGCCTTCCCTCCCATTGACATCAGACAAGGCCATCCTCTGCTACATATGTATCTGGAGCCATGGATCCCTTCATGTACACTCCTTGGTTAATGGTTTAGTCCCTGGGAGCACTGGGTGGTCTGGCCAGTCTACATGGTTCTTCCTATAGGGATTCAATTCCCCTCCACCTCTCCAGTCCTTCTGCCAGCTCCCCTACCAGGGTCCCCAAGCTCAGTCTGTTGTTTGGCTGCAAGCATCCACATCTGCATTGGCCAGTTGGTGGCAGAACCTCCAAAGGATCAGCCATAACAGGTTCCTGTCTGTCAGCAATTATCTCTTGACAACAGCAATAGTGTTAGGGTCTGGTGTCTGTAGACAGGATGAACCCCCAGATGGGGCGGTCCCCGGATGGTCCTTCCTTCAGTCTCTGCTCCATTTTTGTCCCTGTCTTTCCTTTGGACAGGACAATTTCTAGGTTAAAAACTTTAAGATGGGTGGGTGGCCCCATCCCTCCACCGGGATCTCTGCCTATCTACTGGAGGTGGTCTCTACAGATTCTATCTCTCCTTCGCTGTGCATTTCAGCTGAAGTCATCCCTGTTGGGTCCTGGGAGTCTTTGCTTCCCTGGCATCTGGGACCCTCCAGAGACTATCCCCAGTTCCTCATCCTCTACACAATCCTTTCACAATCAGATAGAATATCTTAACATATACATCTGTAGTCATTATTCTATTCTAAAAACATCTGATTAATATTGAGTTTTATATTAATCTTACAAGGATTCAAATAGAGTAGTACATAGGGAGTAGATGACACTTGAAATTAAGTGTTTAAGAGATCTTCTCCTTTTCCTAGTCTTTGAGTCATGAGCTCCACCACCTTTTGAGGCTAACAGTTGTGTTTGATTAGAACTAATCTGCTTCAGGGGCACTAGGTTTTTTTGTTATTTGCTTTATTGCATCCATTATCCCTCTATCATTCAATCACATTTTTGAGGAGTAATTTAAATTATAATGTGAATGGGGTATATGTAAGCATTTGTCAAATTCTTTTATGGGTTTGTCTCGAGATAAAAAACAATGGTTTGAGGACATGGTATTCTGTACCTAAAAAAGAATTGACAAGTATTATAAATTCTATTTTTGGAATTTCAAAGTACAAGTTAACATATGAAAATTTCTGCCAGTGAAGTAAGAAATGGGTTCTGTGGTTTTTTGTACAGGTAAATAAGCCAACTTTTTTTTTTTTTTGCTAAAGGAAAGAACAACTTAGCACCATCTATTCTTATCTCTGAGTAAATGGTTCTCTTTAAACAGCTTAAGAGGGACTCACATTTATTGAGGAGATATCTTGATGATGATAGAATATAGAAAGCTTTCTATCCTTCATACCTTTTAATATAAATTCCCTCTAATTGAACATCACATGATTTCTGCTAAAGTTAGAAACTTTTCTTCATGTGTGCATGCCATCTAGGATTCAATAGGATTCATCATAGAAAATCATGAATTTAAAATTTATTTGATATTCATTAAAAACTTTGTTTCATCGAATGAGATCTTGCTATATAGTTCCAGCTGCTTTTAAAATAGGGGTACTTCTGTTTCATCTTACTGAGTAATGAATGCACTACCATGCCAAGCTCACCAAAAGTTTTCAAAGGGAAATTAGAAGCATATTAGTGTCAAAATTCAGTGAGGTAGTAGGCAGAAGTGGTATAGAAAGTAGAAACATGACCCCAATAACCAATTTATGGTGATTAATACTAGTGGGAATGTTAAGGTCCTAAAGTACGATCATGGCAATGGAAAAGATTGGAGAAACATATAATATACTTTACAGATTTGGAGAAACACATTTGTGGAAGACTTATTAAAGAAAATAAAGAGTTATGTGGTATCAAAAATGTTTGCTAGATTGATTTCCTCAGTGGAAATATTTCTGGATTCTTTGGAGACTCAATTGTGTCATATGATTTTTTTTCTGGAAGTTGTCTTATGAGAGGATATTTTGCTGAAGCAGATGTGTGAGAGGATTCTTTGCTGAATCAGACACATGAGAGGACATTTTGCTGAGGCTGACACTTGAAAAGACATGCTGTTTCAAAAGAGTGTAAGTAGCACCCAACAGATAAAGAATGACTTCCTTATATTGGTTCACCTTGTAAGGCTTTGCTGGTCTTCACTGATCTTTGCTTGTCTTGATTTCATAGAGAAAAATGTACCACAGAACTTCTTCACAGTATTCATGACCATGCTACCAATCCCATAAAAATCACCCATCAGGTCCTACTTCTTTTAGTCATCAACACCTCTCAAGAGCACCAAGCCAGGACTGAAAATTTAGCACATGTGCTTTGGTTGAACATTCACGATTTGAACTTGAACAGTTACTATATTTTAAAAAATCAAAATTAACTGGCATGTGTATACTTTCATTAGCAAATTCAGATACCTCTTGGGTGCCTGTGCACATGCCACTGATTGGGAGCACAGAACGGGATAACCGCCACTACAGATGGCCCCAACGTGGTAGGCAAGAACACACTTTATCTATTATTATTATTTATTTATTTATTTATTTATTATTTATTATTGAATATTTTATTTACATTTCAGATGTTCTCCCCGTATCCCATTTTCCCCCTCCCTCCCAGGAACCACTTTTAAATATTATTTAGAGATTCCTGAATAGAACACATATACAACATGAGATTAGTTTAGTAGGAAGAGAGAATTGGTTTCTCAGTGAGGAAGAGCTGAGTCATGTGGTTCCTGGCTTTTTCAGGAATTTACTCTGGGCTCTTCTAAAAGGATTCTAGCAGCTTCTGAGCTTGGATTCAGAGACATTGGAAGCCCCTGCTGTGTAGAGACAGGATGGCTGCTATGAGATAGAGAGTCAGAGGTAGATACAACCTGTGGCAGGAATTTCCTGTCCAATGTATTTGCAGCAGAGCTCTGTCATTGGATATGGAAAAGGGAGGCAGAGCTAGTAGTTGGGAGGAGAGAAGAAGAGAGAGAGGGAGAGGAGGAGAAGAGGAGAGGAAATGTCAGCAGACAAAAGTGTCTCTAGCAGTCCTGGGTAGTTAATCATATCAAGGTTAGGTAATTGGGATAACAATTCTAATTGTGTGGGCATCTTGTGGATTGAGTATTTGCTGATATATAAATCTATTTGGTTAATCTTTAAGCATTGAGAGTCTTCTTTTACCAGATACCATGAGGATGGTGCAGTTATTGTCTGAGGTTGAGCCGAGCACTAATGAGGGTGTGAAGTTGTCCCAGGGCCATGACTAGACCATGGAGTCCATGGAGCTGACCATTGGAGGCAACAGCCACAAAACGTCCAGGCTGGCACCACTGGCCAGCCCTTGCAGCCATTAGTGCATGAACTTAGAGCAGGAACATGGCAGCCAGGTGACCGCCACTTTTTCTAATGCTTCCTGCTACAACAACCTGCTTCCTACAAGGAAATAATCAAAGCATAGAGATAAATAAAATTTGATTTGTTTTTAAGGATAGAATGGTAATTGTTTAAATGTTCTTAAGTATACATGTAATAAAGAAATCCAAGCCTTTGATTTCAAATGTAGGAAACAAGGCAAGAAGGGAGAATTTAGGGAAATTTAATGTAAAAAAATGCTTTACAGACTATTCCACCTGAATCCATCCTATGTGCAGTCACCAAAGGTAGAGGTTGATGTGGATGTCAGGATGTACACGCTGACAGGAGCCTGATATAGCTGTCTCCTTAGAGGTCTGCAAGAGTCTGACATACTCAGAGGCAGATGCTCACAGCTAACCATTAAACTGATCACGGGGTTCCCAATGGAGAAGATAAGTGAAGGCTGAAGGAGTTGAGAGGATTCTAGACACCATGAGGAAAGCAACAATCCCAACCAACCAGAGCCCCCAGGGTCTAAACCACCAGCCTGGGAGCGCTTAGGGAGGGACCTATGGCTCCAGCTATATATGCAAGGGAGCTATATATAAGTGGGAGAAGAGATCCTTGGTCCCATGAAGTCTGGACGTCGTGGGGGGGGGATACTCGAGGGTGGGGAGGTGAGGAACAGGGGAGGGTGGAAAGGGGTACACCAACATGGAGGCAGGAGGAGGGGGGAAGGGATAGTGAGTTCCTGGGAGGGAGGGGGGGGGAAATGGGGTAAGGAGAGAACATCTGAAATGTAAAAAAAAATTTTTCCAATAAAAAATTTCCAATAAAAAAAAATAATATAAAAATGAAAAAAAAAAATAAGAAGTAGGGATAAAAGTAAAAAAAAAAAAAAAAAAAAAAAAAAAAAGTCTTGCCAGGGCAAATACAGGATCTTTGAATATGGTCTACATGGGATTTCTGGGATTGCTTTGTCTGTTATGACAAATAGTAGAAGGGAATTTAATTAAAGTTAAATATATAAGAAACATATGTAAATTCAAGTTACAGTAAGAGAAAGGGAATGTATACCCACCAAGATACTAATCTCCCTAGAAGGGTGGATTTAAGTGTACATAGATGCATAAATAATTGAGGCTTTTGATCGTAAATTATAAGTTATAAGTAGTGGATAGGTAGCATAAACTGATCTCAGATGTAGAAATTTAGGCATTGATCTCACTATTAAAAATTAATCA
Source organism: Mastomys natalensis (assembly GCA_021653895.1). Taxonomy (NCBI): domain Eukaryota; kingdom Metazoa; phylum Chordata; class Mammalia; order Rodentia; family Muridae; genus Mastomys; species Mastomys natalensis. The sequence continues at coordinate 101,134 of JAJTUV010000774.1, read as the reverse complement.
TCTAAGAAGAAAACAGAAGATGGTGGAAAACTACTATCTCAACAGACTATATTTATTTATATTTCTTAATTGTTTTGAGTTGTTTTAATTATTGAAATGTGTGTGATTATCAATTTGGTGGTTATATTAAAATCCCTCTGAGAGAGAGAACAAGCTATTAAATAAATTCCATCTATACCTTTAATGATTTCCAGTTACTGGACCAAGGACATACTATTTTGGGAGAAAGGCTCTGTATTTGTGTTGACAGGAAAGGAGAAAGGCCTTTGGACTTTTCCAAGAGTGATATAAATCAGACTTGACAGGGTAAGACCCCCTGAAGATCTTGTCTACAGAAAAGGAAAAATTGAGAAAATCAAATAGAGCAGGTAACTTGATCTGCTGATTCCTTGACATGGGAACAGCCCTATAACTGGCTTAGACATAAAATGTCTCTACCCAAAACTTCAGCTAAAATTAGACTATAAATCTTTTTGGTTATGGAATGGTTAAGATTCTTTGTGTACTCCTTTATATGGCATGAATGAAGGTTTATCATAATTGGTTATTGATCAAATTAATTCATAAAAGGGCAGTTGTCTTTCCTCTGCTCAAAGAAGGAGCAAAAATTTCATTCTTAACTGATCTGTGCACTTTGCACAATCCATATGAATGTCTTAATGTTACTAGAAGTTTGGTTGTGAGATTTATATATTGAAGAATGTACAGTTCTGAAAAGACCTATCAATTGAGATTACCTGCTGTTCCATCCCTCTGCTTCCTGATACTGTCCAGAGACTTGCTTTCAGAACAGCTTCAGGAATTGTTGCTGATTCCAGATGATCTCACTTTATCCGTCTCTTTAGATGGATCCAGTCAAACAGAACTTCAATCAAGCTCTGAGCCTTCTGAGCATACAGAGACTGTACAACAGATGTTATTGCTAGCTTTCTTAAGTCTTACCAGTTTTTCTAATATTCCTACCCCTCCTGACCCCTTAAAAGAATTTTTAGTCACCTCTATTTAGCAGGAAGAAGCCATGGAGAGTTGTCATCCTGATCCCTTAGGTTTATGGTTATTTTTAAAATTATATATAGGTTGTCATTTTAAGGGATAATTTGGAAATGGTCATAATTTTGATCAGGAAGGAAATAGATGGGATGAACTACTAATTTTATTTTTGAACAAAGCATTATATAGCCACAATATTACATTGGTAGAAACGTTTATAATTGGTAAAAATTGAAGTTATGATTTTGTATTGATATAGAATTTATAGACTGATGTAAGTTTTTCACTGGTATAAATTTCTATATTGATAAAAATTTTGAAATTAATATTGTTACTCTTAGATAGGCATTATGCCTATGCTATTCACTTTAGAATACAAGGCTTAGACCAAGTCCTTTTAAGAGCTGCTATTACAACCTGCTTAGGATGATTAAATAATACAAGTTAAGGGCCAGATAGTATATTTATGGTTATAGTACATTCTGACTTAATTATAATAAAGTGCTTTTTTAATTTAATCAAATAGCAGTTCAGATTATATATACATATATTCTTCAAAAACATCAGTAATCCACAGAATCTGACATTTAATCATTTCATTAGTATTAGAAATTTTGACTAGAGACATGTGTGGTCCTGACAGTAACGTCTTCACAGTTCAAAGAAGAAATTGAGTTTGAAAACCTCCACATGGAGTTGCTCCAATAATAGCAAGGTAGCCAGTAGACAAAAATTGACCTATTTATCTGCTGGACAAAATACTTTCCAAAGTGGACAAACAGATGTCAGACAGTCAACTGCTAACCTCTGCCAAGACAAGGTAAACCAGTCCTTCATATTCCTGCTTCATTTCAAGGTCTGTCAGATGGCTCTGGGCCAGAGGCTGAAGACAGATGCTTCAACATTATAATAAATTAGGGGCTGTCAATGTACTCAGTTGTCTCTATAATTTGTTTAAGTTTGGAAGCTATGTTTTTCTCCTTCCTATATATTCAGGTTATGTTTATTTTGTTCTCAGATTTTTGATGTGGTTGAATACTAGTTATAGTCTCATAATCTAACTAAATTGTTTAGCTTGAGAGAGATAAGATTTTGAAAGGATAGTTTTCAGATTGTAATGCTAACTAAAATCAGAATATAACTAATGTATACAATTGTAAGCTGTTTAAGTTAGGATAGATGGTAGAATACTTTTTCTAATTGACACACATGATGGACTAGATATTAATTGTATATCATATTTTGTAATTGACATAATTGTAATGGTTGTGCTCAATTTATGTCTTAGAGAAAAGAGCCCTTTTAATTGGATAAAAGGGAGGAAGTGAAGTAGGTTTTGTCTAATGCTGCTTGTGTTATAACGTAATTTTGGGCCCTTGCTTGGTCCTTTTGGCTGGGGCGGACACCTAGCCTGTCTGCTCCTGTGAAGACACCATATCCTGAGCCATCCTAGAGGAACCAGTGCACTCAGTGCAGAGAAGGAACCACCGCACTCAGAGCAGCAGAATTTCAGGATCTCACAGGCAACCTGAGTCCCAGCAGTTCTTCCACCCAGGAGCTCAAGATCATAGAGACATTTGGACTCTGAGGAGTTCTGACACAGGCAAGATAACTGGAAAGAAAGTGAGAGACAGTGAGTGCAGGTAGCACTAGAGTTAACCAGATGACAAAAGCCAAGCTCAATATCATAAACAACAGAAAACAAATTTAGCTGGCATCATCAGAACCCAGTTCTCCCACCATAGCAAGCACTGGATACCTCATCACACTGGAAAAGCAGGATTCAGAATTAAAATCACTCATGATGATGATAGAGGACTTTCAGAGGGATGTAAATAACTCCCTTAAAGAAGTACAGGAGAACACAGGTAAACAGGTAGAAGCCCTTAAAGAGGAAAAACAAATATCCCTTAAATAATTGAAAGAAAGCACAACCAAACAGGTGAAGGAATTAAACAAAACCATCCAGGATCTAAAAATGAAAGTAGAAACAATAAAGAAATCTCAAAGAGAGACTACCTGGAGATAGAAAACCTAGGAAAGAAAGCAGGAGTCGTAGAAACAAGCATCACAAACAGAATACAAGAGATAGAAGAGAGAATCTCAGGTGCAGAAGATACTATGGAAAACATTGACACAACTGTCAAAGAAAATGCAAAATACAAAAAGCTCCTAATCAAAAACATCCAGGAAATCCAGGACACAATGAGAAGACCAAACCTAAGGATAACAGTATAGATGAGAGTGAAGATTCCCAACTTAAAGGGCAGTAAATATCTTCAACAAAATTATAAGGAAAAATTTCCTAACCTAAAGAAAGAGATGCCCATGAAGATACAAGAAGCCTAGAGAACTCCAAATAGACTAGACCAGAAAAGAAATTCCTCCTGTCACATAATAATCAAAACATCAAATGCAAAACTCACAAGAAAAAATACTAAAAGCAGTAAGGGAAAATGGTCAAGTAAATATAAAGACAGACCTATAAGAATTATACCTGACTTCTCATCAGAGACTATAAAAGCCAGAATATCCTGGACTGATATAATACAGACCCTAAGAGAACACAAATACCAGCCAAGACTACTATACTAGCAAAACTCTCAATCACTATAGATGGAGAAACCAAGATATTCCATGATAAAACCAAATTTACAAAATATCTTCTCAGAAATCAAGCCCTACAAAGGATAATAGATTGAAAACTCCAACACAAGGAGGGAAAGTACAACCTAGAAAAAGCAAGAAAGTAATCTTCCAACAAACCCAAAAGAAGATAGCTACCCAAACATAATTCCACCTCTAATAACAAAAATAACAGGAAGAAACAATTTCTTTTCCTTAATATCTCTTACCATCAATGGACTCAATTCCCCAATAAAAGACATAGGCTAATGGACTGGATATGTAAACAGGGCTCAGAATTTTGCTGCATACAGGAAACGAACCTCAGCAACAAAGACAGACACTACCTCAGAGTAAAAGGATGGAAAACAGTTTTCCAAGCAAATGGTCCCAAGAAACAAGCTGGAGTAGTCATTATAATATCAAATAAAATAAATTTCAACAAAAAGTTATCAAAAAAGATAAGGAAGGACACTTCATACTTCTCAAAGGAAAAATATACCAAGATGAACTCTCAATTCTGAATATCTATACTCCAAATGCAAGGGCACCCACATTCATAGAAGAAACTTTATTAAATCTCAAAGCACACATTGCACCTTACACAATAATAGTGAGGGATTTAAACACCACACTCTCAGCAATGGACAGATCATGGAAACAGAAACTAAACAGAGACACAGTGAAATTAATAGAGTTATAAAACAAATGTATTTAACAAATATCTATAGAACAGTTCATCCTAAAACAAAAGAATATAATTTTTATAACAATAAAAGAACTTCTTGGTGAGTCACCATCCCTAACCTCAAGCTGTACTACAGAGCAATAGTGATAAAAACCGCATGCTATTGATACAGAGGCAGGCAAGAAGATCAATGGAATAGAATTGAAGACCCAGAAATGAATCCACACACCTATGGTCACTTGATCTTTGACAAAGGAGCTCTAAAACTGTCCAGTGGAAAAGGGACAGCATTTTCAACAAATGGTGCAGGTTCAACTGGAGGTGAGCATGTAAAAGAATGCAAATAGATCCATTCTTATCTCCTTGTACAAAGCTCAAGTCCAAGTGGATAAAGGACCTTCACATAAAACCAGATACACTGAAACTGATAGAAGAGAAGGTAGGGAAGACACTCGAACACCTAGGCACAGGGGAAAAGTTCCTGAACAGAACACCCATGGCTTATGCTCTAAGATCAAGAATCGACAAATGAGACCTCATAAAATTGCAAGCTTCTGTAAGGCAAAGGACACTGTCAATAGGACAAAACGGCAACCAACAGATTGGGAAAAGATCCTTTACCAATCTCGCATCCGATAGAGGACTAATATCCAATATATACAAAGAACTCAAGAAATTAGACTCCAGACAACCATATAACCTTATTAAAAAATGAGGTACAGAGCTAAACAAAGAATTCTCAATGAGGAAAATCAAATGGCTGAAAAGCTAGGTGCTAGAAAATGTTCAGCATCCTTAGTCATCAGGGAAATCCAAATCAAAACAACCCTGAGATTACATCTCACATCAGTCAGAATGATAAAACTCAGGTGATAGCAGATATGTCAAGGAGTGGAGAAAGAGGAACACCCTCCATTGTTGGTAGGATTGCAAGCAGATACAAACACTCTGGAAATCAGTCTGGAGGTTCCTCCGAAAATTGGACCTAACATTACCTAAGGACCCAGCTATACGACTCCTGGGCATATACTCAGAAGATGCTCCAACATATAACAAGGACACATGCTCCACTATGTTCATAGCAGCCTTATTTATAATAGCCAGAAGCTGAAAGAACCCAGATGTCCTTCAACAGAGGAATGGATACAGAAATGTAGTAAATTTATACAATGGAATATTACTCAGCTATTAAAAACAATGAATTCATGAAATACTTAGGCAAATGGATGGAACTAGAAAATATCATCATGAGTGAGGTAACCCAGTCACAAAAGAACACACATGATATGCACTCACTGATAAGTGGATATTACCCCAAAAGCTAGCAATATCCAAGATACAACTCACAGACCACATGAAGCTCATGAACAAGGATGACCAAAGTGTGGGTGCTTTTGGCTCTTCTTAGAAGGGGTAACAAAATACTCATGGAGCAAATATGAGACAAAGCGTGGGACAGAACTGAAGGAGGGGCTGTCCAGAGATTGCTTTACCTGGTATCCATCCCTTGTGCAGTCACCAAAGGTAGACACTCATGTGGATGCCAGGAAGTGCATGCTGACAGGAGCCTGATTTAGCTGTCTCCTTAGAGGTCTGCAGAGCCTGAAATATACAGAGCTGGATGCTCACAGCTAACCATTGAGCTGATCAAGGGGTTCTCAATGGAGAGTGAGATAGAAGACTGAAGGACTGAAGGGTTTGTGGCCCCATGAGGAGAGCAACAATACCAACCAACCAGAGCTCCCAGGGTCTAAACCACTACCTGGGAGCACATAGGAGGGACCCATGCTTCAGCTGTATATGTAGGGAGGATGACAGTGTCAGGCAAAGGTGGGTGAGGAAATCCTTGTCAGTGAAGTCTGGAGCCCAGTGTGGGGGAAATCATGGTTCGGGAGGTGGGAGTGGATAGGGGCATATCCTCCTAGTAGCAGGAGGAGGAGGATTGATAGGGATTCCTTGGTGGGGTGGTGGTGGAAGGGATTACATCTGAAATGCAATAAAATATCCAATTAAACAAATAATGTAATTTTGGTTTTCAAAACTGCTTACATAAGTGTGTGCATGTAAGACACTGAGGGACCCTGCCCCAGTTGGCTTCAATGATAAATAATGATGCCAGCAGTCAATAGCTGGGCAGGACAGACAGAGGCAGGATTTAGGTTTTCTAGTCTTGGGAAAGAGACGGAGGAAGATGAGAATTGCCATGAGAGGGGTGTAGAATGGACCAGCCATGAATAAATTTGGGTAAGTTCTAGTGGCCTGTCACAGATTGGGTCTGGGATAGCAGGATGAAATACAGATTTTAAAGGATGTTAACTCTGGAATACCTGAGGGGAGTGTTTGCAAGATGGTGAGAAGATTAGAAGTGCCCAACCTTTGAGCTAGTCAAGGCATATCAAAATTAACTTGAGTGTGTGTGTTTGTGTGTGTGTGTGTGGTTGGTGTGTGGTTATCTTTCATTCATGAATCAGGTAGCTCTTGGGCAGGTGCATGCATGTGACCCATTGTGAGCACAGAGCAGGATAACTAACTAGCGCTACAAAAATATACATAACTCAGCACCGTAACTGCCTGCCTACTGCCATGTTTCCTATCATGATGGCCATGAACTCTAACTTTCAGGAACTGAGCCTCAAGAACTATTTTCTTTTTTTTTTTTTTTTTTTTTTTTTGTTTTTCGAGACAGGGTTCTTGTGTAGCCGGGCTGTCCTGGAACTCACTCTGTAGACAGGCGGCCTCGAACTCAGAAATCCCCTGCCTCTGCCTCCCAAGTGCTGATTAAGCATGGCCACCACGCCCGGCAATTTTCTTCATAACTTGCATTTGTTGAGGCCATACCTTCCCAGGGAGATACATCTTTAACCCCTTGAGCACTCCTTGTTACTTTGCTTCTCTGAGTCTGTGGATTGTAGTATGATTGTCCATTGTTTAGCAGTTAATGTCAACTTCTAAATGAGTACATAATATGTTTGTATTTCTAAATCTGGATTACCTTACTCAAGATGATCTTTTATAGTTTCATCCATTTGCCTGTAAATTCCATGATGTCACTGTTTTTAACAGATGAGTAATGTTCCATTGTGTCAATGTACCATATTTTCTTTATCCATTATTTGGTTGAAGGATATCTTGGTTCTCTCCAGTTTTTGGCTATAATGAGTAAAGCTTCTATGAGCATAGTTGATCAGGTGTCCTTTTGGTATGATGGAGTACCTTTGGGTATATGGCCAAGAATGGTTTAGCTGGATCTTGAGGTAGATAGATTCCTCAATTTTCTGAGAAACCACCAAATTGATTTCCAAAGTGGCTGTACTAGTTTCTAGTCCCATCAGCAATGGAAGAGTGTTCTTTTTGTTCCCTAGCCTTACCACCATGATGAGCTGTCATTTGTCTTATTGACCTTAGCCTTTCTGACAGGTATAAGATAAAATCTTAGGTTCTTTCTAGTTTTTGGCTATAATGAGTAAAGCTTTTATGAGCATAGTTGATCAAGTATCATTTTGGTATGATGGCACACATTGCATAGGACTTTATAAGATGTTTACATTGTGACATAGGCAATTAGGCAAGAGCTTATGTAAATTCTGAGGGAAAAGGTGAAATTGTTGGTGTAATATTTGACTTGTTCTAGCAATTTTATGTCTCAGACATAATCAGGGCATAAGTTCTCTCATTTTCCTCTGCTAATGTGCCATCTTTATGTGTTAAATGAACCAGGGATATGTCTTATTCTTGAGAGCCTTCTGAATAGATCACATGCAGACATGTACAGGGCTGTTTTGCTCCTTAATATAGGAGGACAGAGTATGCAGGATAGCTTGAACTGTATATTAGCCATCTGAGAAAATAATAACTGGCTCCTTTTCGCAACACTTAAAATTTTCAGGAGTCCAAATAATTCATCCAGTAGCATTGAACCAAGATTAGGGAGAATGTTAGTTGTATCCTCCCCCCAAATCTCCATTTTTGGATAAGAACTCCATATCTGTCTTTATTAGTATCAAAAAGGCCATAGTTGCCTTGGGAATGGGGCAGGAGCTAGGTATGCTATGGGGTTTAATTGTAATTGGCAGCTGGGACAAAGCAGTTAGTCTCTTGTCTTGTGGCCTGTGATTATCCAATGACCCTGTGAGCCCTGCCATCATTCCTCATCTGATGGAATCTGCCCATAATGACTGTGAATATCTTAAGGAGAATGGTAGTGTTTGTCATGAGCGGCCACCCACTTCCTTTGGGGAAGAATTCTTAAGATTGACAATAATGCAAGGAGGATAGGGACAAAGAACAAGGGAGTGGTATCCCAGAAGGTACCTCACACTTGCAGGTGAGGAAGATCACATGCATACAGAGGTCAGGGTCCCACGTGTTCTATGGCAATATCCAGAGGGCCAAAATAGTGGCCTCCAGCTCAAAGTGGTCCAGGTCATGAGTTTTAAACTTGCGATCATGTATAACCAGAAGGGTTTTGAGTGTCCTAATCTGGGGTTCCTTGATAGTGGAAAGGAGGGAACTCATTACAATGAGATCAAAGGAAACAAATGAACAGATATTACAGATGAGGTGACGGAAGTCTCATACTAAGCAGGGGACTCCCTCAGGTGTAGCTCAAAGGTCATATACCTGTACAGTGTCCCTGGAATTGAAAAGGCTTTCTGGAGCCGTCCCCAGCATCGTGTTCTGGGAGACTAGCTCCTATGTCTGGTACTGGGATGATTCCTAGCTGAAACTGAAAGTGAGTAACTCACAGTTACTAGCAGACAAAGACCAACAAGACAGAAAAGACAGTCACAGCTCACCTCCAACTGAGACCAAAAGGGAAAGTGTGTTGGTTGCCAGGGCCAACAGATAAAGACAAACAAAGAAGGAATAAAAGATGGCTGCCACAAACTCACCCTCTAACTGAAACCGAAAGTGAAAATAGCGTGGTCACCTGGACAAAGAAGACAGAAATGATATCCATGTGCTCACCTTCGAGGGACCTACAACATAAAACACTAAAGGGCCAACTTACCTAAGAAGTAACTTAAAGGAGGCATGACAGTAGTACCATGTGGAGAAGACCAGATCAGGTTGAACAGCTTAGCAAGCTGCCACAAAATGAGGATGGAAGTCTATAGCCTACGTTGAGTGCCAGGTATTGCCTGTAACCTGGACTGCCTGCTGCCCGATCCTAATTGCCCTTAGGAGTTGGAGGTGAGATGGAACATATCAAGGGCACAGACCACGGGAGCAGATGAGAAACACTGCAACAAGCTTGACTGAATGCTGTTGTAAGCTCCTTTAATGCTCTCCACCTGCGCCCCAACTGTCCCTAGAAAGCATCTCTTCTAAACTGCAGTTCCTGATTGGCTGGCATTGTGATAGCAATCCTTGGTCTTTCAGACAGTCCTCAATTAGGTTCTCCTGTAGGAGATGTCTTTGTGGTTACACGGCCCCTGGAGTTTGTGCAAAGGCAGCAGAGCTGTTCCTTCTACAATTAAGCCCGTAAGTATTCCAGTTGAAGTAGTTAAAAATATTTAAACAAGAAACTAAAATCTAAATAACTGAATTTTAGGAAATTAATGCATTTTTACAAGGAAACAGGTTGTGTAGTATGCAACAGAAGTGGCCCACAGCAACTTTTCTCAGAATTTAAAGGGATAATCTTGTTAAAGCAAACATACATCTAAAGCCTGATATTGAATTCTGAAAAATAATTGGGGTAATGTAACAATGGGGATGAAATAGTTAAGAACATGCATCAGATGTCTGCAAAATGAAATTGAATGTTGCTTCTTAGGGTTTTTTTTTTTTCTAGAACTTCCTCAGTGTGTTGCCTCATTGTTATTGTGTCCTTAAACACACAAACACACACACATGCACACACACACATGCACACACATACATGCACACACACACACACATGCACACACACACATGCACACACACACATGCACACACATACATGCACACACACACACACATGCACACACACACATGGACACACACACACACACACACACACACACACACACCGCACACATACCGCACTGTGCTACACTATGCTACACTGTGGTAGTTCTGCTTTTTGAGCTGTCTGTGCTTTTTTCTAATTTTACCTTGGGTAGTACAGCTTCAGGGCTCAGTTCAGTGGTAGTCTCTACTGTTAGAGCCCTACTGGGATAAAAAAGCTTCACGTTCATGCTGTATGAACCCTGTGCAAACTTTGACCATTGTATTAACTCTATTCCATAGAATCAGTTAACAAGTTATATAATATCTACACAGATCTGGGTTTCTCAGATTTGCATTGAGGACTATAAGAAGATTACATTTCCGTTGCATATATCACAGCTTCTACTATTTGAAAAAAATTCCACAAAACATCCGGAGTCAACTGAAAAGAAATTTCTAGAAACTGAAGAATGCCAATATACTACCATGTAGAAAATTTGAAAGACTCTCTGGTGGAGTAGGAGGCATGGCATCCAGAGAAGAGACCATGGATTTGGAGGCAGCAAGTGGGCTCTCAATTTATATGCTAATGGATCATGGGTCTTTCTCATGTCTGCTTTCATTTGAGATTCATGAGTTCCTTCACTTCTTCACTCAGGAAAATATGCAGCCTGTATTGTGCTTCAGACACTGGAAAGACAGGAGATGAATCTGATATGGAATATGTCTGCAAGACCCTTGAAAGAATTACTAAACAAAAATATGAAGTACAAATTCTAATGAAAAGGAAAAGGAAGAAAAGAAAAGAAAAAAAAATGTTCAGAATCACATTACATTTTAATGCAGTGTGTGCTCTCAATCTAGCCTAACTGGTTATGATGACTGTCCTCCAGTATAGAGAGAGGTTAAATGAGGGAAATTAAATAATCTCTTTGGGCCTCAGCGTGCTTCACAGGAAGATGGAGTTACTTGTAGAACACATGTTTTGTTTTGATTTGGATATTTTATAAATTTGTTATCTTGGTCCTCTCTTCTTGGGAGTTTCTAAATTATTTTTCTCCATCAGTGGCATAATTTTCCCAATGATCATCAAAATATTTCCAGGCTTTTAATATGTATGGTTACATTGTTTTTGTATTTTTAAAAATTATTGTACCAATTTATTTTTTAACAAAATCTTAATTGGTTTGCATGCAACTTTGCCAATGTTTGCCTTTTGCTCATTTGAATGCAAAAAATAGCATTTCATAGTATTTAAAATTTGTATAGTCACAGTTGGTATGGTTCAGCACTGCTTCCTACAGCCTGGCTTTATGCGTTCATTCCTCTTTTGTGAGTAGTTTACAAGGTTTTATTTTCTCCTTTGGCAGAACGCGGGCAGAACCTGAAGAGCTGATTTCAGTAGCCTGTTTGGCTTTCCATAATACATGGTGAACAGTTTTTTTTCCTTTCAAACAATTTCTTTTGTGGGTCTCAACACTATAAATGCTTTTATGTGTCTTCTGCAGTCTGCTGGCTACTTGCTCTGAGCATCCTTTGCTGGCTTCTGAGTGGCTACTGAGTATTTATGCTTTATTTCCTCTGCAGAGATCAGCACACTTCCTTAGGCTGCTGACTTTTGTGTTCATGTCTCCAGATCAGACTTACTTTATTGCGGATGTATTTATTCCAAATCTGGTCAGTCACAAAGGCAGCCAATCATAGCATTGCCTAAAATAAAATTTTGATTCCCTCTCCTCTTCCATCCCTGCAGTTTTTAATTTTTAAAATTTCAAGTGACTGGTCCTGATGTGGTTGAAGGGATGCACTGTTGAAAATGAAGAGCTATTTTAAACCCTGGCTGGCTCATTGCAAAAAAAAAAAAAAAATCACTGCAGTTTGCAATGTCTGTTGTTGTTGTTGTTTTGTTTTGTTGCTGTTGTTGTTTTCCTCCATGAAAAATCTTCTACTTCCTTCTTAGACTTCAATCAGTTGAGAAATTTATCTGAACTCTGGTGATTGGTTTTCAAGGGTCTCTATGCACCCAATATAGTAACAATGGTGCTTCTTTTAACTTGTACATGTAGCATACAGGTTTTTCTGCTTATAATTGACACAAATCTGCTGCTGGCGTGAAAATAGAGACCACATACTTGAATAGAATTTGGAAAGCCTGGCATATGTGCCTTGCCTGCTTCATACACTCATACAGAATCCCCATCCAATTATTGGCTATTTTAACCATGACTACACAGTGGTGGTCCATCTCAGGTTCAAACAGCAACACTTTACTAGACACTGCATCCCTTTAATCAGCTAATCCTTTCAGCCAATCCTATTCATGTAGAAAGCCTTTCTTAAAGCCTTGACTAGACCCTGATAATTCTACTTACTGTAGCTTGAGTATCGTCTTCAAAATAGTATTATAATCATGATTAGTGTTTGAGTAATTAAATGACCGACTCTGGTAATAGATCATAAATTTAACAAAGAAAAGACTAGGATGATAAAAAAAACTAATGATTGCTCGTGATTTAAAAGAATAGTGGATTCTTAGCCATTTTTATCATATTCTTCCTTTTAAAAATTGAAATCTTATCCTGAGTAACTCCTAGATTTACTATAAATATAACTTATCACTTTATATAATTATATGTATCTATAATTTACAGACTAGACAGTACAAATATTTCATTTATTTAAATAATGTATTTCCACAAAAATCCTATACTATTTGACTATGTACTTGACTAATATTTAAAGGCTTAAGTAAAACTTGAATTTAGTGTTATGTGAGTCCAGCATGGAAAACAGACTGCTGGATTTTTCTCTTTCTACTATTTTCTAGCAGGTTACAGTGATGTGAGTATCAAAGCAAAGATCTGAGTATTTGTTTTGTTTGGACTGGATATAACCACGAAGCTTCAGGGAATGGATAGATAAAACGTATTTGTTTTCATATTTGTTATAAGATATTGGAACTTTAGACTTGCTCTAGGCACTGTGTTGATAAAGTATCTCAAAGGAAGCAAATGCCTTCTCCTATTTTGTTGGTTGTACTCCATGTGGGGAGCATGTGGGCATGATATTGGAAGAAGAGGACATGGGGGACATGTTTTCTTTGCTGAATCTGCACACTAACTGAAGTCACTACAAGTTAGTGATCTCTGGAATCATGTAGCCACCAATAAACTCCATATCGCTAGAGGAAGGCAGCCACTGGGATAGGGCATTGTGGCATCCCAGCTTCTGTATGTGGGCTATATATGGAGGAAGTGGAGTACAGATGATGAAAAGGATACCCCAGTGTTTTGTTAATGTGTAAGAATGTTGCTAAAGAGAGAGAATAAAGAATTAATATAAAATGTTCAAGTAAGAAGAATTAATGCACATTATGTAATATAATCCAGTTATTTTAAGTTGATGTGCATTGAGTTCTCAATATGTTCTAACTGTTACAAGTTAAAATCATATATGAATGAGATCCATGATTTTGGAGACCTAAGTATTATTTTCAAATATACATTACTAATAATATATGTTATGTATATTTATTATGATAATTATTGTTTTATATAGCAAGTACAGATCATATTTTAAACATGCAGATTTTTATTATGTGCATGTGTGTATACAATTTACATGATGTCTGTATTTATCTGTCTTTAGTATCATAGAATTTAGGAAGACGCTCAGCTCAGTAGTCCACTAGTTAATTATATAAATCTAAAGTTGTTAAATGCTACGGAGAGTGCTAATTACAAGGATACTTGGGAAGAAAAAAATCCAATTTGATTTCAATTACTCTTGGCTTTTGATAATTTTAAACTGAATGTAGAATGTAATTTCTAAACACTAAATTGAAAGTCTGTTAGATTTTACTAGGAATTATTCAACATTGTTGATGGTTTTGTTATATAATTGTGTTACTTTATTTCCTACTTTTCAGGTTTTAAAATTTTTTATTGGATATTTTATTTATTTACATTTCACATGTCATCCCTTTTCCCCATTTCTCCTCCCTAGAAACCCATTATCCCATACCCACTCCTCCTTTTTGCTTTTATACTACTTTAATTACATGCAAGTATTAAGATCAGTTCTAGGTTGAGGAACTAGCAATACAATAGATGCAAATAATCAAGGAACAAGCAAGACAATAAACAAAAATAGGCAAAGAACAATCAAGGCAATAAACAAAATTTGATGAATACTCCCATGATTACTGTTTCTAAGGGCTTATCAGGATGACCAAAATATCTGAGCCAACTTCCCTGTCCTAACCCAAATTCATTTTCATGTCTGAAGCCTACTTCCTTGTTCTAGCTGAAGGTTTAGATTCCTGACTGAAATTATTTCTTTGTTCTAGCCTGAGATTTAGATTCCTGCCTGAAATTATTTCTTTGTTCTAGCCTAATGTCAGATTCCTGCCTGAAGCCTTCTTCCTTGTCCTTGGCCAATGTCATATTCCTGCCAAGCAGCCCATTTCTTTTTCCTTGGCCCATGTCAGATTCTTGCCAAGCAGCCCCAAAAGCACTCCTTCTCTGCTCCTTTTTTATTTCATAAACAAAACTCAACCTGTCTTAGGTAGTTTATTTCCTACTGAAACAAAATATATAGTTGTATAAAGTGATGATGTTTGACTTTACATGTATATCATAATTCAGTATTATAAAATATAACTATAATATAAAAATAACCAACACAAAAATTTTCAAAATGTCTGAGATTTTTCTATGGGAGAATATGTTTTCACAAGATACAGAGTAAATAAATGTAGGCAGTATTTCATTGGCTACAACTGAATAACATGTCTACTATAATTAAGAGGCATAAATAATGGTTAGTTTTTAAAATATTGATATTTACAAAATTTGCTCTGCTTACTAACCATTTTTTATTATTATTACTTTTATTTATTTATTTTTTTACAGTATAATCTTTACACCTCTCTTGGTCTGCTCTTCCACAGTTTCTCATCCCACTTCTCTTGCCCCCTGTCTTCAAGAGGATGCCCCCTTCACTCCCTGCCAGGCTTGGGGCTTCAAGTCTCTTGAAGGTTAGGCAAAAGTCTTTTCCCACTAAGGCCAGACCATGCAGTCCTCTGCTGTATATATGTAGGAGGTCTCAAACCAGCTAGGTATGCTGCCTGGTTGGTGGCTCAGTGTCTGAAAGATCTCAGGGGTCTGAGATAGCTGAAATTACTGGTCTTTTGATGGGAGTCACCCTCCTCCTCCTCAGCTTCTTCCAGCCTTTCCCAAATTCAACCACAGGTATATGTAGTCCAATGGTAGGGTATAAGTATCTGCATTTGTCTCAGTCAACTTCTTGTTGGCCCTCTCAAAGGACAGCCATGCTAGGGTCAGCCCTTGAAGCCTCCCCTTCAGATGGATCTCAAGTTGGGCTAGTCACTGGACCATCTTTCCCTCAGGCTCTTCATACATAAACGACCACAAAAATTCCACCAGAGAACTTTTATGTCTGATAACTTCAGCAAAGTGGCCAATATAAAATTAACTCAAACAAATTAGTAGCCATCCTTTATACAAATGATAAATGGGCTGAGAAAGAAAATAGGAAAGCAACACCTTTCATAATAGTCACAAATAATATAAAATATCTTGGCTTAACTCTAAGCAAACAAATGCAAGATCTGTATGACAAGAACTTCAAGTATCTCAAGAAAGAAATCAAAGAAGACCTCAGAAAATGGAGGAGCATGGAGAGATCTACCATGCTCATGGATTAGTAGGATTTTCATCGTAAAAAAAGTGGCCATCCTACCAAAAGCAATCCACAGATTTAATGCAATCTCCATCAAAATCCCAACACAATTCTTCAGAGACATAGAAAGAGCAATTTTCAATTTCATACGGAAAAACAAAAAATCCAGGATAGCAAAACTCTTCTTAATAATAAAAGAACTTCTGGGGAATCACCTCCCTTGACCTCAAGCTGTACTACAGAGCCATAGTGATGAAAGCTGCATGATACTCGTACGGAGACAGACGGGTTGATCATTGGAACAGAATTGAAGATCCAGAAATAAACCCACATACTTAAGGACAGTTGACCTTTGATGAAGAAGCAAAAAATGTGCAATCGTAAAATGAAAAAATTTTCAATAAATGGTGCTGGTCTAACTGGCAGTTAGTATCTAGAAAAATGGAAATAGATCTGTGTTTGTCACCTTGAACAAAGCTCAAGTCCCAGTGGATCAAGGACCTCAACATAAAACCAGATACACTGAATCTAATAGGACAGAAAGTGGGAAAGACTCAAAGTCATTGGCACAGGGGAAAATTTCCTAAATAATTCCAATGGCTAAATGGGACCACATGAAACTAAAAAGCTTCTGTAAGGCAAAAGACAAATAGGCAACATATAGATTGGGGAAAAGTCTTCATTAACCCTACATCTGATAGAGGACTAATATCCAAAATATATAAAGAACTAAAGAAGCTAACTTGCAAAAAACCAAACAACCCAATAAAAATTGGGGTATAGTGCTAAACAGAAAATTCACAACAAAGAAATCTTGAATGGCTGAGGAGCACTTAAAGAGATGTTTAAAGTGCTTAGTCAGCAAGGGAATGCATCTCAAAACAACCCAGAGATTCCACCTTACACCAATCAGAATGGCTGAGATCAAATCTCAGGAGATAGCACATGTTGGGGATTATCTGGAGAAAGAGGAACACTCTTCCATTGCTGGTGAGATTGTAAACTGGCCAACCACTCTGGAAATCAATCTGGAGGTTCATCAGAAAATTGAAAATAGATCTACCTGAAGAAATAGCTGTACCACTCTTTGGTAGATAGCCAAAACATGCCCCACCATACCACTAGGACACATGCTCCACTATGTTCATTTTGGCCTTAGCTGTGATAGCCAGAAGTTGGAAATAACCCAGATGTCCCACAACAGAAGAATGGACACAGAAAATGTGGTTCATTTTTACAATGGGATACTGTTCAGGTATTAAGAATGAAGACATCATGAGTTTTGCAAGCAAATGGGTGGAACTTGAAAGTATAATCCCAGGTGAGGTAACTCAGACCCAAAAGGACATGCATGGTATACACTCACTAACAAGTGGATATTAGCCAAAAAAGTACAGAATACTTAAGATACAATCCACCAAACTCAAGAAGCTTACTGAAAGTTTTAATAATTCATTCTTACTTTAATTATTTTTAAATATGGAACCTTTGTTTTTCCTTTGGGATCACTTCTTACATCATTTGCCTACCTTTTATTTGGAAGTGCTGTGACAGTTTCCTTCCTCCCTCCCTCCCTCTCTTCCTCCCTCCCTCCCTCCTTCCATTTCTCCCTCCCTCCATTTCTCCCTTCCTTCCTTTCTCCCTTTCTTCCTCCCTTCCTTCCTTTTCCTCTTTATTATTTTCACAGTTTATTTGTTGTGGTGACTCAGCTTGGTCTTGCACACATGAGTCTTTTAGCATTTTACTGGGTTAGGTGTTGCTATGTCAGGTTTTTTTTTTTTTTTTTCTTTTTCTTTTTTCTTTTTTCTTTTTCCAGTTCCTGGGCAAGGATGCATTGTCCCTTGACATACATTAATTACTTCCAAAAGGCAGGCAATGCTATGAGTCAGAATACAGATTTGAAAGAGCCAAATGTCATTTAAAAGTAGCTAGAAATCACAACACCAAAGCAGTGCTTAAAATAAAAAAGGTTTCTATGTTCCTGATTAATAACTCACAATTATCAGATTACTTAAAATACTTTTGTTGACATGAACATTCTGACCAAAAGTATGTTTTAGTTGTGTCAAAGAGTTGACAGATTTCTCATTTTCAAGGTAGTATTGGAGTATAATGTTCTGAAAATTTAGTATCTACTTTACTAGAGATCTTTTGACTAATGTCCAATATTTTTATCACAATTTTGAAAGTGATAAATCTCAAGGTTGTAGTTTATTACCTATGAAAGTTTAGGAATTTTAAAGGACCATGCAGAGAATGCAAATTGAACTCAGATAGAGCCAACTACAAATTACAGGGTGGATGATCCTTTTAAGTAATTTTAAAAATCAAATTTAAATTAAAAGTTATATTTAGTATATAGCAGGCAGTAGATTGTGTGATTTATGTTTAAAGCTTTACTCTTATATATAGAAAAAGTCAATATAATTTAACCCATTGTTTCATTGCATAGTCATTTATCCATTTTTCCCATTATTAAATGTATTATGTAGAAGTTTTAGGATTCTAAACTCATTTTTCTTTTATACAACTATTTTGACATAAAGTTAAAGAAAGGCAATGAAGAAGTGTCTCAGAATATTATGTGTTAAAAATTTTAAGATAATATTTTTATGCTCTAGTTTTTAAAAAGTAGAGAACAACTTGGTTTTTTATTCCCAATAATAGAAATGGCAACTGGAATCTCCAAGATTTGCTTGCATGCTCATATTCATCTCATCATAATTCACGATGTATAAGTTACTGAAACACTCTAAGTCTCTTTCAAGCAGAATAACTCAAGACAACATGGCAAACAACATGTAATGACATTTAATTCAGGAATTCTTGTCATTTTCAATGATATCATAAACTTGGAGGACACTGTGTTTAGTTAAACAAGCCAATAACACAGAAAAAAAAAACACCTGTAGGATTCTATCTTAATGAGAATACTTAGACTATCAGTCTAAAACCTGAAGTAGAATGATGGCACCCAGGGATTGAGGTTGGAGGACATTCTGTGGTTTAGTGGTTATAAAATTTCAAATGTATAAGATGAATTAATTTTAGAGATCTTCTATGTAATATAACACATACACATATTATAGCATATTATGAACTTAAACTGTGTTTAATGTCCTTACAAAGTACAAGTAGCTAAACAAAGAGGGGCAAAAGCAAATTAGGAGGTGTCAGACATATCTATTACTAGCATGGACATGTGAACACTGAACAGGTGGGTGTATATGCAAATAATCAAATACGCACAGTTTTGAAAACCAGTAAAGTATCCCAAGCAATTCCAGGGTTGTTCAATGAGTAAAGACACTTGCTACCAATCCTTATTCAATCTCAAAAATCTACATGATAGTAAGAGAGAAGGGAATTCATACATGTTGCCTTTCGATCTCTACACTTGGGGAATGACATGCACATCACCCCTAACAAATAAATGTAATAGGTATTTTTATTTTTATGAAGTAGGCACTTCAATAGGATGAAAAATTAAGAAAAACCAACTTATAGAAAGTTCTAGAACATATATGAATGCACTATTTATTTCTGTCTAGACTGTAAGTTCTACAACAAGCAGTTGACAAAACTTTTAAGTCCAAACTATTTTCAATTGAGATATCAGTGCATGGTGCTTGGCTCCTCCTGTATCTGTACTGAAGATTATATAGAGTTGCCCAGAGTCTACTTACAATAGGAGCTCATGCAAGAAAAATTTAATGTTGTATCAAATCTTTTACTCCAGAATTGAAGGGAAGGTCCCTTTCCTTCTAGTTCATCCTTTCTGAAATCGTCATGCTCCTCATCCTAAAGTGAATCTGGAGAGGTGGCTGTGAAATGTTTCATCAACTAAAGTAAGGAAGCAAAGCTAGACTGATAGGTTTCTTACTTGTATTACCATAAATACAAGAATTGTATATTTTCATACTGTAGACTGTAGATTAAAGTTGTTATTTTATTTGTAAATAAAATTTTTGTACCTGGGACCATTGACATAAAAAATATGTTTACTAAAAAGAAGAGAATGCATTTGACCCGTAAAAATAATAATAAAAAAAAAATTCCTGTGTGGATGAAGGAATTCTACAGATTATACTAATTCCCTTCCTGTACCTTCTAAGGAAATGTAAAGAGCTTCTTGTAGTAATAACCTAAATGCTGTCTGGTACAAATCTTACTTGAAGCATTTTCAATGTAGATGATGGTGAAGAAGGCCTTTGTCTTCAGAGTGGTGACACATAGGCATTCTCTGCCCGGTCTCATCTTTCCAGTTTGCTTATGAATCATCTGTTACTTTAACTCTCTTGGAGGTCACCATCTCCCATGTCTCTTTCCTCATTGCTGCTCTGTGTTTTGATAGCAGAATGGGGTAATGTGTGGACTTGAGAACATGAGAAATCAGCAGGGAGTGACTGCCCAGCTTGCAAATGGGAATGGTAGTTTAGTGGTGCATCTGACTGTCTGTGTCTCTCATGGTTGACACATGGCATGAACTCTGCTTCAGTACCCAAAGTTCAAATTTAATCAACATGCATTCTAACAGTAGCTGTTCTCTTCTCATAGGAGCACCACTGCTGTTCCCTGATAGTCACTACCTAGAGACTCCTTAATGTAAATTCTTGTTTAGGAGAACTTCTGGGGGGTGGGTAGAGATATCTGGTTTGGGTCAGAGTATCTGGCCCACAGCAAAATATATAAAACTTTATCTAATAAGAAAAATCCTTAGGTGTAGTAAGAAAAAATTTGCACCTTGAATTGGATCTTAAGTATTTGCAGGAACTGTGAAAGGTATTTACTTTTACAGAAATGAAATTATATATGATATTTTGGTATTTATTAATTACAATCAACAACTCTTATTTATAGTATATAGGATTTAATTTAAATAGCAATTGGAAATCTACAGATTGAAAAAAACGCATACTTGTGAGTCTCTCATGGGTTTGTTGAATACTACAGTATACAGGGACCATCAATCACTTTACTGCTTCTTGTTTCTTCCAAGTTTTTGATTGCTTATATAAGCCCCAAAAGGACTCATTAGGCTTGCTTCCTTTCCATCTCCAAGTCCCAGTGCTTAGAGCACTTTTGCAAATAATGATTTGAACTTGGGTAAAAGTTTTCTGAAACATACTGGAGATCAAACCAATCATCTAATATCAAACATCTGCAACGATAGAACCTGGAAGGAAAATCTACTTCTAAAATTTTCATCATGAATTTGTCAAGAGATTTTATGGTAATTATAACCCTGATAATGCATCCAAATACAATGACTCAGGAGCTATAGAGGAATAGAAATACACAGGCAATTTAGATTGTATGTGAAGGTGTGTGTGGTGTGTGCGTGTGTGCGTGTGTGTGTGTGTGTGTGTGTGTGTGTTGTGTGTATGTGTGTGAAGAGTGGAAGAGAGTGAGAATGTAATTACTCTTTCAAATACATTTCATTGACTTGACTTAGATCTTTGAAGCTTGAATGGACTTCTATATTCTTAGTATGCTAAATTATACAAATATCAAATGTTATACCCAGAAAACAAGGATAACCAGCACTTCAGGTCTTACATACTTGGAGACACAGATGTGCATATAGTCAGTGTGCTTCTTAAAAGGGCATGAAATGGATGTTGCATATTTTTAGTTTTTAAAATTAGCATAAAATATGCTAGACACCACTTTGGAATTGTTTGTAAAAGAATGCTTTTGTGATTCTCCCTCTTCCCATCTTCCCATCCTTGGAGACTCCTGTTCCCTCCTGTGGCTTCTTTTCCCAGAGTGTCTTCCTCTTTCATGCCCTGTGAGTCCTTTTGCTCACCAGCATCCTCTTCATCACTTAATATTCCCCTCCTGATCTCCTTTGCATATGTTTAAACTTTACTCTCTTACACACCCACACACATACCTACACACTACAAGCTAGGATCTGTGTATGACAGAAAATATATAGTTTTTATCTTTATGATTTTAATTCCTCACTGATATCATACTTTACAGCTCTATTAATTTTCCTGACTTCATTTTTTTACAGCTGAATTATATTCTAGTATGTATGTATGATGTTGATACACACACACACACACACACACACACACACACACCACATAAATTTCTCTCTCTCTCTCTCTCTCTCTCTCTCTCTCTCTCTCTCTCTCCTCTCTCATACACACACACACCATATTTCTATTATCTGTTCTGTTAATGGGAATCTGATCACACACAAATTTCCAAGAATCTATAAGGCTATCCCTAGCTAAGGCTCCTAGTAATGGGGGATATGGAACCTGAGCTAGCCATCTTCTCTAACTATGGAAGACTTCAAGTGGAAGGATTGGGACACCAGCCCACTCGTAAAACCTTTGACCTAAAATTTGTCCTATCTAAAAGATGTGCAGATGTAAAGGGGGAGCAGTCCAGTTTGAGACCCATGCTATGAGAAAGAAAAAACCCCTGACATTACCTGAATACCTAGGAACCAGAGGCAGAACATCCTAGAGACCCAGGATAGAACCAAACAGAACTGCTATTAAAAGAAAAAAAAAGTCAGTGGAATGATTCTTAGTGGCATTCTGCTATACTCATAGATGGGAGCCTAGCACAGTCATCATTAGAGAGGCTTCATCCAGCAAATGATGGAAACAGAAAGACACACAGCCATACCTTAGGCAGAACTCAGGGAATACTGTGGAAGAGGAGGAAGAAGAATTGTAGAAGCCTGAGGGATCAAGGACAATATGAGAAAATCCACACAATCAATTTAGCTGGGCTCATAGGAGCTATAGAGATAGGCCAACAATGAAGGAGCTTGCATGAGTCTGAACTAGGCTCTCTGCATATATGTATGGGTTTAAGACTTGGTCTTCTTGTGGAATATTAACAGTAGGAGTGGGGGCTGTCTTTGATTCTTCTTGCTACTTTTGCCTCCTAGAATGTTGCCTTATCCAACTTACTAAGAGAATAAGTACTTAATCTTACTGCAACTTGAAATGCCATGTTTTATTGAAATCAATGAGAGGATTGCCCTTTTCAAAAGAGGAATGGAGAATAGATAGGATGATGTGGAGGGAAGGCACTGGGAGGAGAGGATGGCAGAGAAACTGTGGTTAAGATGTAATATATGTGAGAAGCATAATAAAAAAATAAAAAAGAATAAGTTAAAGATACAAAGACAAAAACCAAAATCAAAACCCAACCAGACCAAACCAAATCAAACCTAACCTAACCAAGATTGATGGTTCCTCAGAAAGGCACCCAATGTTAACTTTTGACATCCACACCCATGTGTGCACATGTGCACACAATGTACAGAGCCTTATGCAATGGCTTTGGATTATTAGACACATTGATTTGGTTTTCATTTCAATAGCACTTCTTAAAGAGACTCTGTTCAGCTTAAGCATGTGAACATAGCTATGGAAGTCTGTGCACTTCTCCCCAGTTATCTCTGCCCTCTTCAAAACCCATCGATTGCCTTTCTGAACCTGTCCCCTAAGGTCTATTCCTTATTTGGCCACTTCTGCCTCCCGAGGCTGACTACAAAGGTCAGCTCTCAAAGTATTGAAGTCCAGCAATTAAAAGTGCCCTGTGGCTCACCTAATTAACATGTCCAATTAAAATTAAACACCTCATCTTAATGGAGAGTTTCCTATTTTACTTTTATATAGCACTATTTCCCTATGTGCCATGTCTGTCTCTCTCTACCCATAGGCAGTCCTTTGTCAATTTCCCTCTCCCCAGAACAAATACCTCTTACCCCCTCCCTTGTCTCTTGTCACCTCCTTTGTTCCTTTCCCCATCTGCCTCTTCCTCTATCTCCTGTCTGTTCCTTATCCTTGCCCTCTATCCCGCTGGGGCAAATAAATCGCCTTTGTGCTGAGAACTTGGTCTTGAGCTGATACTTTTCTTTCACTCCTTACTGAACTAGATTTCTCATTGAATAAAGTAGCTGCAGCCATATGCATAACATTAATGTATGCCATTGAAAGCTTTTGATGCTATCTGATTGGTGGGAACTATCAGTTCCTTTGATCAACGCAGTCCCTTTAACAGAAAAATTACTCTAGGCATCCGCAAGAGAGAGTTTCCCTTTCTTACCTTTTGTCCATGCCAACTTTGAGATGACTCTGACAGGAGTCCTGAGAACAGGAGATCTGTCCTTGTCCCTGCTCCTCACCTGGACAGCAAAGTCAACCTGGCCCTGGATGTGGGGACTGCAGGTGAGTTGACTCCCAGGGCAGGAGTGTAGTTGAGATGACCTTCCCCACCCTTGCCTCTTGTGCCCATGATAGGTCAGAGAGCTGACCCTGCATGTGATCGTTGCAGGTGAGCCATCTCCAAGGGACTAGCTCAGAAGAGAATGTGCTGCCTTTTGTCTGCTGGGTGTTGTTGCTAAAGAGAGAGAAACATCCCCCCCCTCCCTCATTCCTTTCCATCTATAGCAGGCTGAAGAGCTGGACCTAAGGTCATTAAAGTGGGAGAACTGGCCATGTCCCTCACTGCCTGAAAGATTCTGGAGAGCTGCCCCTGTACCTTGCCTGGGCTGCAGGGTAGGCTGGACTTAGTTTGGGTGAGCTACCCTGAGGGAGTGCGAGCAGGAAAGCCAGCAGGCTGAACAGCTCAGATACTACTCAGGCCCAGATTTAGGTTTTTTTTTTTAAGACATTTTTGAGAATTTAATGACAATAAAACCCAATGAGAAACAATAGCAGCAAATTCAGAGAACAAGTAAGTGATTTTTAATTTGGCCTCTTTGTAGTTTATACTGGGAAGTTTAGCATTGATTTCAAATTATTTCC
Organism: Mastomys natalensis; assembly: GCA_021653895.1. Lineage (NCBI taxonomy): Eukaryota > Metazoa > Chordata > Mammalia > Rodentia > Muridae > Mastomys > Mastomys natalensis. The sequence goes on along the minus strand of JAJTUV010000774.1, from coordinate 76,408 downwards.
CAATCCATATACTTTTGCTTACCCTTTATGCTCATATTTTTTGCTTAACTTTATTTTTTAATTTAATTTCTGAAACTATAACTAAAAAAGTCTCTTCTGATCCTCCCTCCAAATCTTCCCTTATCCTTTAAGAAAAATTCTACTATCCATTATTGCTGACCAGAAGCTTTAAATTTCAGAAAATGCTAGTGTCAGAATTATAGACAGTGTTGGAAATACAACCCTACTTTATGTTTATATCTGAAATTTACAAATGTACCTGAAAGATACAATGTACATGAGAATAAATTTGACTATCGACTAAAATAACAAAGGGCATCATTGCTGTGCTAGAATTTTACATCTGTGCTGACCATTTGTTGATATTGACTCCTCATTGTTTGTAGTTCATGCTTACTTACCTATCCTTTATTTTTCCTTCTCATTTTTTAAAAATTATTTTTGATATTTTTGCCTTAGGTCTAACAATCTACTGTGCGATTTACTGATCTAGTTGAGGAAGCACTACACAAAAGTTAAATTGAAAGTGTGTAATGGGATCAGCATGGAAAAACTTAGAAAGCAATCTCTTATTCTGTATTCTGAAGTGGCAACTGGCCTCAAAGTCCAATGCCCCTGAACTATTTTAAGGTTATTCTCCTGAGAGTCCCTTTGACATCCTTGTTTCTCAGGCTGTATATGATGGGTTCAGCATTGGGTCACTGCTGAGTAGAACACCGAAATCATTTTATCCTTTTCATTCATTATCTTGGAATTTGGTCTCATGTAGGCAAGTATTGCTGAGCCATCGAAGAGAACAACAGCAATGAGGTGCGAGCCACAGGTGGAGAAGACCTTGAGCCTACTCTCCCCAGACTGCATCTGGATCACAGTAGAGACAGTGTTCCAGTAAGAGATGAGTATGAGGGAGACAGGTGCTAGGAGGATGACCACACCCATTGCATAGATGGCCATTTCTGTGCTGTAAGTATCTGCTGAAGCCAGCTTTAGGGGGCAGGAGGTTCACAGAAAAAGTGGTTAATGACATTGTTTCCTCAATAAGGAAGACTCAATGTGAATGTGGTATCCACCAGGGCATAACTTGAATTGGCCCACCAACATCTACCCCACTTGTAAACTTTGGGGTGCATGAAGGGGTTGATCCTACAGATTCAAAACTACGGGACCTACATGACACATGCCAACAATAGGATATCTGAGAGGAGTCCCTGTGAGGATCTAGTATTTATAAAGCTGCAGAGCCCAGAGGTTTCATACCAGGTCAATAAGTTATTGCAATGAACATTTTCGAGCAAGGAATTATGGACAAAAGGATATACTGTGGGACACACTGTGACACAATACAACTTCAGCAACAAGATTTTCATCCTCTGTTGTCGGGTAGAAGTTGCAAGGGTGGAGGGCAGGTACTAGGGGAGGGGGAAATGAATGGGTTTGGGGTGCATAGTGGGAAATTCACAAAGAACCAATAAAATGTTAACAACAACAACAAAACTAATAAAAAGTAATTACTATGTACATTCTCTTTTGCTAAAATACTATAAAATAATACTTCTGCATACAATTGCTTAAGTACACCTTCATTAATACTGGATGGTTTGTTTGACTTGTGTAGAATTTCTCTCATGTATTCAAATAATCAATTGTATGCTTCAAGGCTCATAGCATGCATAAATATTAGACAAATGTGTATGATACACACATTATTCACTATTTGGGCATAAGTCTTATAACAGGCTTTGAAAGCTGAAAGTGCATGAAATAATATCAACTCAAAATTCTGCATGTCATACTGTAGAGGAAGACATTTTAGAGCATTTTTTATTCTTTTGTTTAATCTATTGTTGCCACTTTGCATTACCATGATTTATAAGCTGTTTCCTTAGTTACAGGCATTTTTTTCCTAATTTAGTTGAATTTGCAAGTTCATAAAACTAAAACAGAACATGGCATTAGCAAATTAAAGTAAACTCTCCTAATTTCCACAAAGATAAATCACAAACACTTTCTTTCTCTCTAGCATATTCCTTTCCTACTGCATTTGAAGACTTTGAAGACACAGGAAGAGGAAGGAGCTTTTGTATGGAGTTAATCATTTCCTTGTTAACCTTTTGCCGTCAGCCACAATGAGATCCATTCTTCATATCACCGCAGACTCGTCAGCAGGAAAATGCTTTTATCTGTGCCTCTTGGCTTTACAGGACTGGAGGGAATTGGCACCACTTGGGAATCATTAAAGAGATAATGGACAAATTATTTCCTCATATCTTCATTCAGGCTTCTTTCCCACTGGTGCCCTCATCCTCAGTCAGCATCAATCAGAATTATTCATTAAGCACAGAGGGATAGAGGCGTGTCCTGAGGGAGACTGAGAAGAGCAATAGAAGTCTGGAAACAAGTAAGACCAGGCTTACCATGTCAATAGGAAAAGGAGATGGGTATCTCCTGATTGGATCTGTTTGATTTGAAGAGGTTGGAGCTACACAGAGAAGATTTACTTATCTTAAAACCATAAAATTGCAGGGGGTATGTGAACTCTAAAACCTAGATATCAGGAAAGGACTTGCCGAGTAGCTTGGGTGTTTATTTCTGTTCTCTTTAGAATATGTTTATTTTCTTGAGTCTCTGTACAGGGCATCACTAGTCAGTCACTAGATTTCAGTATCCAGCTTACGCTTGTTAAAAGTTATGCCAGATCATTTTATGAGGCAATGGAGACTTCACTGGGGAATATTGCTGTAGGGAAGGAAGATTGCACTCTATAACTCTGAAACGATAGACAGGTCTGCAGATAGAGAGCTGGTGTTGAAGGCCATGATTGCACCCCAGGACCTCACAGTCCAGGCCAAGAGAGACTCTGGCATTGAGCACCAGCTTTATTTGGTAAGAGTCTTCTAAATGAGACTTTCCTTAGGCTATGAGAGGCTGCTGGAAGTGATCAAGCAATCTGTGCTAGTTAGTCTTTGCTTGTGAATTTAAGCTTCTACTTTCCAGATAGCATGCTATTTTCCTGTATGGGCTGTGTAAATTATGAGCAAGTTTTGACAGTCACATTCAAAAGGGAAAAAAATGTCATTATTTTAAAATATTCTGACTCTCAGATATACTTATTTGAAATATCTAGAGATTTAGCTTAAAAAATATACTGTGCTTGAATTTACTATCTCTGAATCCTGTAGAATGAAGAAAGTGAATTTATGTGTCTTACCATGTAATCAGAGCAATCATTTGCCCTAGATTCTTTAAGAATCTTTTTTATATATCTTGTAATATTTTACAATTTTTAAACTCTGAATAAATTATTAAAAATAATTTAAATAACTCATAGCAGAAAGTGTTTTTTTTTTTTTTTTCAACTAAATGCTCTATACAAAAAGAACTGAGGGCTCCAGTCAGAAAGAAGCTGTCTGGAAAGGAGTCAGACTGACAAAGCTCAGTTGTTGATAAGTCTCTGTGACCTACTGTTGATAACTCTCTATGTCCCACTTTCCAAACTCCACAGCTGGACAGCTGGACCCATGATGCATATAATGTTGAATACCTTCACCCACCCCTCCAGAAAAGGTTGCTGACTCAGACTTGCTTTAATGAGCTCTAGAGAGAAGTACTTCACAATAGCACTACTTTAAAGAAACACTGTCCTGTGCACTTAAAGGTCAATTTGAATGTATAGACTACAGTGTACAGTGCTTGAGAATTGAAATGATGGTTTATGCTCACCTTTAGCAATATTGCTTAATGGAAGTCAGGGAGTGGGCTAGCCTGAACTCACACCTTCCTACTAAGTGAGAAGCAGCACTCTATTTGTCAGATTTCTGTATCATACATTAAACATTGTCGGATGGCAAGTAATTCTGACAAAGTCATTAAACAAGTCTTTCAGATGATCGTCTTAGTGGAAAATATTATATTCTGCCTCTAATGTCCTACCATAAATGGAAATGATACAAATCAACGCTATTGTTACAGTAATGGCGAATATTTTCCAATTGGGAATACTTTAGTTATTAATTTTAATATCCCATAATTAAGCAAGATAGTTTAATACTGTTTATTTTTACAGAGAAATATAACATCATAAATTCTTTCCATGGGTAATGAATGGAGAAATTATACATTCTGTTTGCAGCTTTATCCCAGCTTTTTAGGAACCTCCTATCCGTTTCCCTTCCAGATTTAGCAGGTGGATACACTGTATTTAACTTATAATTGTTGTAGGCTACTTGATAGAACATTAGCAAACCAGGCTATATATTGAATTTTGAATATGCCATATTAAAATATAAAGAGGCTTAAATGAGGCCCAGAGTATCAAGGTTATAAATAAACTGTCCACTGTTCTCATGTACATTTAGTAAAGAGATTTGGGGATAATGCAACTAATGCCGAATGCCCAATTAAAGTCTCTTCAGTAATTTCCAAATCGCAGTGGTGAATGTGCAGTGGAGATACATTAAATAAACATGGACTGCACAGAGGAAGTTTAATAGCTAAACAAATAGAAAGGCAGTATAGATCTCCAGCTTTTTCAGTGTTTTCTAGTAAAATAATTGCGAGAAAAAGAGAAAAAGAAAAGAGCACAGTTAATAGGCAATGGATGGGGATTCTATTGAGGTGAATACATTATTAGTGTAGCTTAAGCTAATTAGACACTTAAAGATTGCCGGTGACAGTGTAGAGATTAGATCCCTCTCAGCTTGTTCTCCATTTGTGTGATTCTGATGTGCATAGTCATTGCTACACAGGTATGGATGCAGAGATGAGCAGGTGTAGAGAGTCTAAGATACTCTCCCGGTCTCTTAAATGATATTTGTTGTTCACAATTAATTTAAAGCGCTTCCCTCCAGGATCTAGGGACCCTAGGCAGTTGCCCTTGCTCATCTTCTGAGCACTCACTGTAGTGACTGCCAGTGAAATGAAACCTATGACTTACTGGAGAAACTGGTCTTCAATTTCCCCTGCATGGGGTTGGTGCTAGTGGAGTTCTTTCAAAGTGTGCAAACTGAACTTCAATTAAAGAAGACTGCAGGATGCACAGAGCAGATGAATGGCAAGAGTGCTGAGAGTACTCCTGACAAGCCTTTGGCAGGAAGGATGGCCAGGAGAGGCAGGACTTTGGAAGGAGTACATGGAGACAAATATTGGTTGCCCCATGGGATATGAGAGTAATGTTTCCTCATTTTACTAGGACCTCAAGAAGAAAGTGCTTGTTATTACAGCAAATTAATACGGAAAATCACATCCTTTAAAATATGAGTCCTTGGAAAAGCCTAACATTGTGCTTTGAAACATCTGTCAAGAGAAAGGCAGCACTTCTTGGCTAACCTGCTCTGCCTTTTCCTCCACTGAAATACTGACTCCGTTCATTTTGGCTGAGGTTGTTCTTGTAAGCCATAAACATTCCCAGGGAGAGTCTTTCATTTCTGTAAGTGCAGATGATTTTCTGTTGGCTTTTGCTTAATTTCAGCAGACTTTCATGCAAATGAACCACAGCAGAGTGGAATAGCCAGATGATCACTAGAATCCTTTTGATTTGCACTTCTTTCCCTCCCTTCTCAGGAAGGAAGCTCTCCCTGTGCTCTCCCTGGCATTATGGGCTCCTGAAAAGAGTATGCGTTATTCTGTTGGACATTCTGGCTACTTCATTAGCTTAAATGTAAAGGCATTAAAGTGGTTTCTTGTTTTGTTTTTTAACCTTCATTTTTGTGTATTGGAGATTTGCAAGGGGACTATCAGGTGTAATTTTAATTAGAATTAAATGGCAAGTCATTATAATGTGATTAATAGCCACCTATAACTCGTTTATACCCAGCAATAATGCTGTACTGAACTTCTCAGTGCTGCTTTTCTGAGTGAGTGTCTATGGATCTCTGAATAGTATTAATATGATCAATGTATCTGAATGGCCCCACTGAGCAGCCTGTGCTTTTTATTGAAATGCCTAAGGTCCTAGGATACTAAGGGAACTGGATACTTGTTAACTAATTGAGAAAGATCAGGCCACAGTGCCAGATATCAAGTAAGGACTGTGGAAGTTGCTTAAAATCTTCAATCCCCCTCTCCACTAGTTTCTTTGTATCTGAAATGTAGATCTGCTGTATTTGTGCAGTGAGTTATGCAAATAATGCAAAGGAATGCATAAAATCTGGAAGTTGTTATTTTGTTTCAGGTAATAAGGGTAAAAACCACCTAACAGTAAAGATAGATCAAATAAATGTGGAAGGTTAATGAATATATGAAGCTCACCAAAATTGTAAGCTCTGCTAATTTGACATAAAAGCTGATTGATAAGCATTAAGGCCCTTTAGCTAAGCAAATCAGATAAAAATTCATTTTTGTGCTATTTGAGCCAGATTTTGATTTGTATGATATGAATAACTTCAAAAGATTCTTTGCTTAAATAACCACTGTTCATAAATTAATGCTAACTGATCTTTATATTATAAAGCATTTTAAAGAGACAATTACCGAGTTCTGATGGCCTATTGAATTGTACTACCTTCCAGTGTGGAAGTGGGACCAGTATGACTTACAAACTGCTGAAGGTGGGCCAATCCCCTCACAATTTAAGGACTTGCTGTTCTAGGCATGTACAAAACCTTCCCAGAAGTGTTAAGTTTTCTTGGCTGGCTTCTTGGGTGAAATTCTACACCTGCCACAACCATATTCCAACAGCAGAGCCTGAGAGAAGCTTTAATAGTCTCAGTTTCGATGTGCTTTCAGATTCCCGTAGAATGCTTTTATACATACACCTAAGGCTTCTAGCTCTTTCTATCAATCGCAGACTGGGCTTATGCATTGTGTGATCAATGAAGCTGGAGTTTCATTACATTCATGTATGTGAATGTGTGTACATTGTGTAGGCTAGAGAGATGAGGATGTCGCGTGTCTTCCTCTATTGCTCTCTGCCTTATTACTTTAAGGTACAGTCTTCCATGGAATGTTTGGTTTTGACTAGAATTGCTGACCAGGGAGGTCCTAGGATGTGCTGTCTTCCAATGCTGGGCTTACAGGCATGTACAAACCTGCTTGGCTTTTTATTTAGGTAATAGAGACTTTAACTCAGGTCTTCATTCTTGTATGCAAAGTGCTCTTGTCTATTGAGCCATCTTTCCTGCCATTCTCTACATCATGCTCTAAATTTATTGATTCAAATTATTTATTTTTAATTTCCTTGTTAATTTCCTTGCTGCTTTCTCTACAGTTGGTTGTGTGGGTTCTTTTGTGACCCAAATATGTAGACCCTTAAACGTGGTGGAAGAAATTGAAAATTAAATGACTAAAACCTTCACTTCATAAAAGAAGATAAAGACAGACCTATAATTTCCAGATACTCAGGGATCTGAAGTTGGAGAATAACAAATTTGATGTGTGAACTGATGTTTCCAGAAAAGAAGAAAACTATGAATCTATGTCAAACCTTCCACAAGTCTGGTCCGCTGATTAAAATGTTGCTATGGAGAGCTGGAATGTTACAGGCTAGAAACCAAGTTATCTTGAGTTTATGTTCTACCTGTGTGTTTGAACTGACATTCTATCAAGACTATCAGGGAAAATTATTTTTGCAATGCAGAAACAGATCCCTTAATTTCTACCAACCTGAAAGGCAAGAAGGTCATTTGAGACCTAAAGGAAAGACTTCAGTGTTTTGCTGTTACCCACCTCCCAGACATTCTCACCACATATCTTTATTTTATAAATAACTCTTATTGAATTTTCTCTTGATGACTTCATACAAGTATATAGTCTATTAGGATTACAGTGACCATTGTACCCTCTCTGGTCTACTTCTCACACTCATCCCTTTCACCCTTAGTACTCTCTGCTTTTCTCTACAATTCCACTTTCTACATTCATGTGTTTTGTTTTGTTTTGAGGTGAACTGATTTTAGTGAGGGTGTCTGTGTGTCTATGGGTTTAGAGCTATCCACTAACAATGCATAACCTTGCTTTATGATTTTTATTTTTGTTGTTACTCTGAAAACTTTATGAGACTGTTACCACACTGAAATGTTGCATTTGCCATAGTCTGGTCTGTCTTCTTGGGCCATGGTCATATACATTCCAGTGTAAATTTGAACTGAGACCTTTGGTTTTGACATCCATGACTTTTACATATTACTGAATGCATTAAAGGGCAACTTTCTGAATATCTCTCACAGAACTAAAAATCAAAGGATAGATTTTTAGGAAGAAAGAAAAAGGGACACATTTGTAGAAAGAAGTTGATGTGAGGTTCTCCTCAGTCAATTCTTATTAGGAGAGAGAACTTTACAATGATAATCTGACATGGTTGGACCCTTAAGTGGCCAATAAGGAGGCATGGAATCATAGTCACAGGCAGCCATAATGTGGCTCAGATAGGACAAGTCTCCCGGAATGTTAAGAGAGTGACGACATGAGAGAGTACCTCAGTTCTGGAGAAAGAGGAGCTTTTTGGCTGGTAGAGACTTTCACAGCTTGGAGAGATACTTCACATCCTGTGGCCTAGCTTGGTCAGTTTAACAGCCACAATTCATAAGGCACTGATCAAAAACAGGTTATAATAAAAGTCATCACTGGACTATGGGCTAGAGACAAGCCTTACTAATAGCTTCAAGGGAGATGAATCCTGCGAGTCTGCAGCACAGATCATCTTTTGCTTTCAGAATTTTTCACCTAATATTTTTATTATCTTTGTAGTTTTTAAATAAAAATAAATTTTATCATTTTACCCCTTCCCTTTTCTCTTTTTAACTTCTCATATATAATCCTGGCTTTCTCTCAAACATGTTTTGTTTGTGTGTGTGTGTGTGTGTGTGTGTGTGTTGTGTGTGTGTATTCGAAAAACCATGTTTTCTCTCATTATACATACATATATATAAAATATAAGTAATACCTTTTAGTCCATATGATGTTATTTATGATTTTGAGGGATGATTTGAGGGATAACTACTTGGAGAGAAGTTATATCCATGAAATCTTGTCAGCATACTTGTGTAAATAAGGCCTGAACAGTATGACAACAATTGATATGCTTACATAAAAGGGGAAAAATCTCATAAGGTTTCAATCTTACACAAAGTACTATAGGCAATTAAAGAATCCTGACAGTGTGGGAAATAGTATTTCCTAAAAAAGAGCTCCTCAACTAGTTATCACTATCACAATTTATTTAACAATATGCTAGAGAGAGAAAAGACTAGAGGAGGAGAGAGGAAGGAAGGAGAGGAGGAGGGAGGAGGAGGAGGAGGGAGGGAGGGGAGGAGGGAAGGAAGGAAGGGAAGGAAGAAGGAGGAAGAAGAAGAGAAGAGAAGAAGAAAGAAGAGAAGAGAGAAGAGAAGAGAAGAGAAAGAAGAGAAGAGGAGATACATTAAGGTTTCATGATACATTAAGGTTTAGCCAGACTTCTTATTGAGAGAGATAGAGAGAGCCAACGAGGCCACAGAAAGGTTTGGGATCTAACAAGATGTAGTTCATAATAGAATGCCTGCTCAATTATAATGCATGAAGCCTGGGTTCACTCCTCAGCACTACAAAGAAAAGGAAGACATAGATGGTTACTGAGTTTGTCAGGATGAAAGCCTCTATTTGCTGTGTCCCTGAATTGCTCTCAGGGTAAGTTTAGGACATTAGCTCATTAGTTTTACATTAAGCTTTTTCCTTTCTTTTAAGAGCAAGTCACTTAGAAGATTTCTACAGAGAGTAGAACCACTATTATGGTAATCTGATCCTGCCTTTAATTCAGATTCTGATAGGGTCCTTCTAGTTCTGTTGCAAACTGATACATAGAAGCAACTGAGAAAACGTGCAGTAAGCTCCACAGGCAAAGACTTTCTGCGCTATTGTGTATGCTGTGAAGAAAAATCCTTTTTACATTCATCCACTTAAGGATAGTTACATATTTAGCAAAAACATAAAGGCATCATTTTAGAGACAAGGTATAGAGATGTGAATACAAAGCAGACCTGTAACTAGACTGTTTGGGCCATCTTTTCATTATTATGTTCTAAGTGCAGGCGGGACCTGATATATGGAAACTAACTACACTTATTCAGTGTAATAAAATGTTTGGAGAGTATCGAAGAAGCTGGACAAGAAGGGGTCTTTCATGAAAAAATAGAACATTATTTTTGTTCTATTATATGTTTCAGAATGAAGGTATACAGGCTAGTGAGATGGCTCAGAGACTAAGAATGTTATTATTCTTTTGTTTTTGTTATTTCAGGGACCCAAGTTTGATTAACCACATGCTACCTCAGTAGTGTTTGTGATTCCAGTTTCAGAAGATCTTATTTGCTCTTCTATCCTCTGAGGGCTTGAGGGCCCCAGGTACATATTCATACATGCAAAATACCTAAGAGCATCAAGTAAAATGAGAGAGAGGAGAGAGAGAGAGAGAGAGAGAGAGAGAGAGAGAGAGAGAGAGAGAGAGAGAGAGAGAGATTATGCCTCATGACATAGCCACATATGTTCCAACATATGTCAACATATGTTCCATCCCTGGTACTCTCATGGCAGAAAGAATACATGCTCCTCATACTTGTTTACTCACTTTAACAGTCACATGTGGGGAAATAACACACACACACATACACATACACACACACACATACACACACATACACACGTACTCACTCATACCACATAGACAGTAATTACTGGGGAAAATGTGTCTTTATATTCTGAATGGTTAGTGGTTGGTGACCCCAACCACAATTATTTGAAAAGCACAATGAGTAGAGTGTTCCCTCTGGGTCTCAAATGATCACTGGCTGGCATGGAACATAGAAGCTACGATGACCTAGGAATAATGCAGTGGTATTATTGAAAGAGTAATGGTGGGCTATTGTATTGATAACTGCTACTCTGTAAACATTTCTTTGTTAGGAGGAAGTTTACTTGATAGTCCTTGCTGCCACTGGTTGTACATGGTCTGTGGGACCTGGAATACACAGGATGACTGAGATGATGAAAAGTTGAGGCTTCTATGCTGAACTTGTTTGATTTGTCACTCCTGGTACAATGGGACTTCAGTGGTGCAATTGTTTTTTAGTCACTCTTGCTCTCTCTATATATCTCTAATAATTTTCTTCATTTACCTACCTGGAATTAGATTAAATTATTTCTGTGGTTTGACAGGTCCCTATCTGGAATAAAGAGACTTTTCTTTATATCTCCCCAAGGAAAAAATCATATCACGAAATGGTAAAGCTGATGTATCACAGATTAGGAAAAATAAGATAAAAACTAATATTATAGAATACAATAGGGTGAGATGAAAATAGTTATGATATCATAATGTTTATAATGTTATAAATGTTTAGACTTAAGGATGTTAAGAGTAACTGTGTAAGAGAGGAATAGGGATTAGAATATATATGTCAAAGTTATAGAGCTAAAGAGCCTTCAAATTCAAAGGGAATAACCTGAAAATACTGTGTCTAATTTTGTTAGAGATTTGAGCTGAGTTTATGTCATTTTCATATTCTGGGAATTTTATGGATGCAACTGACACAAAATCTGACTTATGCTTTCAATGCTTTATCACTCATCTGTAAGCTGTAAGTCCCAGAGAGCTACAAAAAAGCTATACTCTTAAGGAATGTGAGGAGAATTTCTTGAGGATTAAGATGTCAAAGATATATAAGACAAAGTCCTTCATGAGCTGAAATATTGAGGCAGGAAAGAAAGGATTCTTGTCAAATGAGGTGAACTGGGAGCAGAAGGGACTGTGGTACTAGTGCCACATGCTTGGCAGTCAGGCTTTAATTTTATTATTTCAATTATCATTTCATATTTGCATTTTGTACAGATGTCACACAACTAGGAGTGTCATTTGTGAGTATGAGGAATTTTGTTATAAATAAAGATATTGGAATGTGGGCAGCTTTAACAGAAGGGAGTGTTTAGAAGCGAAACAATGATCTTGTCATAGAAGGTGAGGTTTTAATCACTATCCTGGGTAGGAATATATATATATATATATATATATATATATATATATATATATATATATATAATATATTCTTTTATATCTATATCTTTTATTTCAGAATGAATATTAGCAGTCAATAAAATGTATGAAGAAAGACCTATAACCATATAGAAAAAGACAGACACAGGGCATGGGGATTGACATTTGATTTCTTGTATTTCTGTTAAAACATCATGTTTAGGCAACTTGATTCAAATTCTTGGAAGAGCAATAGAAACATCCAGTGTAGAGACTAAAATCAATATGAAGTATCTTTAATGTGTCATTCATGATCTTTGTTTTCTCTGGTAATTAAATATCCCCTTATTGTAGTTGGTGATCTGCCTTTTTAAGAGTTATCCTCAGCAGTGGATACTTAGGATCCAGAGATCTGCTGTGGGAAACTTTTGCAATTTCTACTCACAGATGCATTGTCCTAGTACAGTTGTGTTTTTATAGAATAGTATGTGTGGGTGAACTCTCTGGATCTATATATGAAATAAGACATATCTGAGCACTGACCTAGGGTCAAGAAGGAGTAGGGGCTGGGGAAGAAACAATGACTAGAATTAAGATAAACTTCAGAGGAGCATTCAGCTAGAAAAAATCTTCCCGAATATTCATTCTGAACTATTTTTGGAAAGCAAGACATTTTAGGATTCAATTAAGGAAACCGAAGCTTAGTTCTGAAGTATCTAATGAAAGGGTTATTATTTTCACATTGTCATGACAATAGAAGTTTATTCACAGAAATTGCACTGGACTACAGAAAGTGTCATTATATAAATGTACAAAAATATGTTTCTTATACTTAATTATTCTTGGAGGAGGCACTTTAAGTTTTCTTTAGGAAGTAGGTTGTTTCCAGAAGTTTTTCTTTTTGCTGAAGAATATTCTACTTAGACAGCATAGATTTCAGAGAAAAGCTAGTTTTAGAAGAGTACTTGCTGAAGAATTATGAGGTACATTCTCAAGACACATAGGAAAGGCAGCTAACTGCAATGATAGAAAATGCAGGGTGTGGAAGTCTTGACTGTTGGGTTTCATCAGAAGAGCTAGGAGCAATGACATAGCCTGCGGTGGGCACTGGTTAGATGCATAGTCTGCTACATTTGAAGATGAAGGACCTGAAAAGACATGTTTCCTCTCTTAACACTGGAGAACATTTTAGAGCCTTTTCATAAAGAGAGGGCTGGAGTTCACTTCTTGCCCTGTAGTAGTTTCTTGAGCAGTCTAGTATGAGTCCTGGAAACTTGTCAACTGAGACCATCATGTGAATTCTTCTTCATGCAACTGTCCTGTATCTTGCACATTAGATTTTGCTTACTCATTGTTGTCCTTCCGGACTGTGCCATGTTAAGGGATAGCTAATCAGTAAACCCAGAATCCCATGTGTTGACTTTTCTTGCCAACGTGGCAGTAGGAGAAGCTTGCTTTTCCTTTCTTTTTCCTTTAAGATCTCTTTTGAATATCCCCAGTGACCAGGCTCTACCTTGAGACTACTCTGGCAGCCTGACCTCTTGAGGTGCACCAGTGGCCAATCCACTCTTGAGGAGCTCCAACTGCCAGGCCTTGTCCTTACCCCAGACTTCTCTGATAGCCCTAAAGTCTGTTCCCTAACAACTGTAACGGTCATTCCCAGTAGAGGCAGCCACCCTCCTGGGTTTCAGACCCCTAGTAAATCTCTTACATGACTTTCTGGTATTCTTTTCATCCCAACTGCCAGAATACTTTTCCTATCTGAGATTACATCCACTTACATATGGTCACTCCAAGGTTTTATTACACATCTTTAGATACTGATCTCTGATTTCTTGACTTCCTGAGTATGTCTGTAATTTCCATCCTACATGCTACTTTTCTCATTTTTAAATCAGTTTTCTTTTTTGTCCAGAGGCTAATCACACCAGTAAAATTTGGAATGGTCCATGTACTGGATCTAGCCCTTACTATATTTTGTTTTAGTCATCTCTGAAATGGTCTTGAATGTGTTTGCAAATGAATACATCATCCATGTTCTCTGACTCACTACAGTGTTATTTTGTCTTGTGTCTGTAATGTCAAACATGATTTATTCTAAAATACTTTCTTTAGGACATCCAATGTTTACTCACTTTTCTGATTCACATTTTTAAAAATTGTGACTTATTTTTAAGCTCTATTAATTCATAAAGAATAAAAGAATTGGGGCTGGAGAGATGGCTCAGCAGTTAAGAGCACTCGACTACTCTTCCAGAGGTCCTGAGTCAATGCCCAGCAACCACATGTTGGCTCACAAACATCTGTAATGGGATCCAATGCCCTCTTCTGGTGTGTCTGCAGAGAGCGATGGTGTACTCATATACATAAAATAAATCTTTAAAAAAAAAGAATAAAAGAGTTTCCAGTTTCTGAGAATCCTGACAATAACACTTCACTGGCTCACAGTATGAGATGAATATTGGGTCAATATGCCATCTCAAAAGTCATTCCACAGAGAATTCAATTAATTACCTTCAGATGTTTTTCTTCAATATAATACAAATGAAAATGAATAATATAGATTTTCATCCCTCATTTTTCTTCACTTTATAAGATGTTTTATTCTTGAATCCTATTTTTTATTCATAAATATATTTTAAATTTCTTTTTTATAGAATAGTAAGTATTTTTCATATAGAAACCATTGATAGTAATATATTAAGTGAACCCAAAGCAATGGAAACAATTTAGAAAACAGAGAATCTTTGTGAAACTGTTTTAGTTTTGTTTCCCTGAAAGTTTACACAGCACTTAGTTGGCCAGTATACATACGTACAAATTGGATTAATGAGATCTGTGGTGACCACAAACAATGAATTGTGACACCATAAAAAATTAATAAACATATATTTTCTTTCTCTATAAAAATATTTTTAGAATATTTTGAATATATGTATGTAGAAGATGATATCTTTTTGTGTACAATAAAAAATCAGAAAAAATACAAATTTATGACCTAAATATCAAAATCTTCACATAACCTTTAACTGTTTAAAATAGCTTTAATTAAATTCAGAATATTAAAGAAAAAAACTTAAAATATGTATTTGAGTATGGTGAGAATTAAGGAAGATGGAGAAATTAGTGAAGGATTAAAATTTTAAACATGTGAAAAAAATCCAACTTGTTTCAGTTCCTGCTTTGGGGACCAACTATATGAAAAGTTGTGCAAAATCAGTGACTCAGTAGCTAGATTATTGATGTTTAAAGCTCATGCTTTCTGTTTCCCTGGGCTGGTGAATGGGCCTCATATGATGAAGCTAATTTGTTTTTTCTACCAAAAGCTTTTCACTGTGGGCAGTAAAATACCAACATTAACATGTGTATTATCATGAAACCTTTAAGACAATATATTACACACACCAAAATGATGAGCAGATATGGATATTTGTTGCATCATTCTTTAAGTATTTATGAAAAGTGACTGTTTATAATAATCACGTGCATAGTACTATCAACTAAATATTCATCAATTTAAAACCCTTTAGAAGTGAGAACTGATGACAGACAAAAGTGAGAAAAAACCCCTTATCATGAAGGTAGCATTTCTTGATTGGTCTAACCAAAGATTTTTTGTATTTGGTTGTAGTTTTAATGCAAAAAACATTTCTAAAAGAAAGGTATTCTGTCATTTATGCCAAAAAGTAATTTTATGGTATACCAATTAAGCTAGATGTGAAAGACAAGACTGTTTAATTTTATTTGCATATATATTTATATGCAATGTACAAAAGTGTTTAGAACGAAATTGTGACTCCTATAACCTAGGAAGTGGTGCACTAGGAAATGTTTGCCAAAGGATGAAAATTTACTGTAGACATTCTAGGAATAGTTAGTTTCAAGAGAGCTTTTTGTGCACCATGGTGGTGACATATTAATATCACAATATCCTGTAGTAAGCAAAAACATGTGCAATCTTTGTAAAATCTAGTTAAAGAAGAAAATAGGTAATATAAATAGAAACCACTTTTCTCCGATATTCCCATCTAAAGCATTTCCCACAGAAAACTAAGCTTTCTGCAACAGTGTTCATGTCTTCTGAATGTTTGACATCCACTCCTCTTCTAAGTAGTCTGGTTGTCAATAGATTTCAGTGTGAAATATGTGTCAAGGAATATGAATGTAAATCTTTGGTTAGACCAATCAAGAAAAGCCACCTTCATGATAAGGGGTTTGGATATTTCTCACTTTTGTCTTCCAAACTTTTGTACTCTTCTGGGGCCTTGTACTCTTCCACATTTGACTTTGACTCTTTTCATACTCATTTTCTTTGGTTTAAAGTGTTCCTTATTTAATTGCTTTAACAATCTTTTGAGGTCTAATGAGAACTACTGCTATAAATAAATATTGTCACTGGGAAAATTTAACAGAATGTAATAGGACTTTTCCCTTAAAACAACAATTTGGAATTCAGTAGGGACTCCTGCGAACAGTGCTTTCCCCAGCAACAAACCTGACTCTTTTTATCGTTTCTCTAACCTTGACTCTGTCTCTTACTCACTTGTCCATTCCTTGGCATTGACATTTTGACTCCCAACTTTCTGGTTGTACTTTCAGGTTATATAAAAATATGCTTCCAGAGTAGAATAATCACAAATAAAGTCAAGTCAGAATTCTAGTAGAATATCTCAGAGTGACAATTACAAGACAGAGTTACTCTGAAGTTAATAAATGTATATAAAATTTTTGTGTGTTTTAAATTGTACTAAAACTTATCTCAATATAATATTTTCTCACTTTTTATATTATTCTAGTTTTTAAAAAATTCCTGTTAAATAAGTATTTTGATATTTAAATACTTGCTTACTTCTGTGCTATGTACACATGTATATAGTTAGATATGCAAAAGTTTTCTCTCTTTTTCCATGCAGTTATTACAGTATTATTGTTATATAGTACTAAATTTCATGTAGAATTTTTTTTATTATAAAAGGTATTTGGCATGTTCACCACCTCCTATTCTTTTCCTTTAGTTGGCTTCCTTCCCTATCCCCACTAGTTTCCTACTGTGATGATTAGCCTCAGTTGTCAGCTTAATGAGATTTAGAATCTGCTGGAGACAAGCTTCTGGGAAAGCCAGTGGGGGAATACCTTGATTAGGGCAATTAAGTTATGATAACCTGCATATTATGGGTTGCACTATTCCTTGGGCTTTGATCCAAAACTTTATAAGAAGGAGAAAAAGGTGAACACATGTGTTAAATGTTCTCTATTTCTTGAGTACATGTGCAATGTGAGAACTACCTCAAGTTCCTTAATCTGTGAATTCTTTACAGAGACTGTCTATACCTATACAGACTGTCTATATCTATATATATACATATACTGTAAAGTAAAATATGCCTTGTCTCATTGAGTAGAGTCTGTTTTGTTTTTATGTTATAATATATATGTGCATGGGCAGAAATTTTGTGTGTGCGTGTGTGTGGTTTTGCCTATTTATAAAGAATTCAGTGGTGAACTGATAAACATTGAAAAGCTGAAATTAGTCAAGAATATTGGTACACACTTTTAATCCCAGAACTTTGAAGACAGAAGAAGGCATATTTCTTTGAGTCCAAGGTTAACCTGGTTTATATAGTAAGTTCTGGAACATCAGAACTACATAATGAACCCTATCTAGAACAAAGAAATAAACAACAACAACAACAACAAAACATGAATTAAATTGGATTAAATGTGTCCTAATAAGGGTTGTTGGTAGGAAGAAACACATGAAAAGTCTTAGCCTTGGATAGACCATCTAGATGCATAAAGCATTTGGAGGCAGAGTGACTTCCTGTAGTGTTTTGAAGCTTAGCTATTGCCTAAGCTTCCAGCTGGGTTTTCTGATGCTCTCTAACAAGGCTTTGTGCTTCTTTAGTCTCATGTCTGTTCTTTGTCTAGGCCACAGGGAATTTACAGAGGAATATTATAACATCACTTGGTGATAGAAAATTTCATAATCTTTGGTTCAAAAACTTTCATTTTTCATTTCCTTTTATTTTTTCTGTATTTTATTTAGGGTTTCTTCCTGTCCCTAGTCTTAAGGCATGCATTAATTATATGGATATGCTGTTGGCTATTTTTCATTTCTTCACACATAACTGTCTATTTATTGATCAATAGTTACATAGAGAATTTCTCATCAGAGGATTACTCCATCCATGTACTTGGTCACCACTGTGGACCTAAATGTTATCTGTCAATGTTTCAGACACAGGAGTCAGAATTTTCTTGGTGTTGTCTAAGTGCTTTGTTTCACTACATTAGTATCTTGTAGTCAGAATAAGGCAGCTGCTAAGTAAAAATACAAACAGGTATGGGAGCCCAGCCTTGGCCTAGTACCTCTACTTCTCACCCAGTACTCCCAAGCCCCTCATATTCGTTATGAGGGAAGACAATACTAAGAAACATGGCACAGTTTCATTAACCTGTCATGTAATGACTGCTATTGTGATCATGGAAGCTGACCTGAGTTATATGACCTGAATCTTGTTACCTTACTGGTGCTATTTTTAGGTTCAGCTTGATGGGTTCCTCACCTTGATCTTTTCTAAGTTTATGGTATTCATTTCACTCATTCTGTTTTATAACTCTTTGATCATCTTAACCTTTTTACATAACGTATTATATTCCACCAAGGTCTACACATGCCTTTTTATTTTATATTTCATAAAAACTTTCTTTAAAATATTAGTTCATTCTGATATGGCATGTTCTTAAATTTTTAAATGTGCATAAATAATGTTTATCTGTTGATTATATATTACCTTTCATTTTATATTTTCTGTCTAAGTTTTGTGTTCTATATTTTTTCTTTATTTCTTAAAAATTTTAATGTAATATAGTCTGATCATGGTTTGGATTCCTTCTTCCAACTGCTCTCAGATACTACCCAACTTCCCACTTATTCTACTCCACACTATTTCTCTCTCTCTCTTCTCTTCTCTCTCTCTCTCTCTCCAAAAAGACTAAGAAGACAGAAAAATGCATAAACAAAACTTTATAGGACAGCATGTTTACAAATATACCATTGAGTTCATTTTCTGTCAGGCATCTTGCTAGACATAGGGCATACCTTTAAGTGTGGTTAATATACCCAGTGATATTCTATTAGAAAAACGTAATGTTTTTCCTTTGCCAGTGTGTGTCAAATGTAGATATCTCTTGGTTACTGTTGGGATTTGTTTCTACTTGCCCACCTTTCTACTGGGGCCCTGTCTAGCTTGAATCTGTACAGGACCTGTGCATATTATCACAGTCTCTGTGCATTCATATATGTCTTGTTATATCTGGAAAACACATTGCCTTGGTGTCATCCATTCACTCTGACTAGTACAGTCTCTCTCCCTCCTCATCCACATGGCTTTCTGAGCCCTGTGGGCATGGAGTTTGATGAAGACATACCATTTAGAGCTAACTGTTCCAAAGTCTTTCACTTTCTGCACGTTTGTAAGTAGAGGGTCAGTCTTACTTCCCTTGTACTACAAGAGGAAGCTTCTCTGAAGACTGTTAAATGAAGCACTGATCTATGGAGCTCAAAGACTGTTGTTAAAAGTCATTTTCTTGCTATATTCTTTTACCGCTACAGGAATTTGGTTTTCCCATAGGTCCATGGCCTATCTAATCTTAGGATTGTGGCCACCAAAGCAATGTTAGACATGTTTTCATTCCCTGGAATGGGTCTTGGTTTGAATCAGATAGTGATTGGTTATTCCTACCACATTTGTTCAACTGTTGTACCACCATATAATGTAGGCAGGCACCATTTTGGAGTACAAGATTTGTGGCTGTGTTACTATTTGCATTTCTCCTTTTGTAGTATGACCAGTATATCCTAGTACTAACTACACTACACAGTAGTGATCTTGATTCTATATTTCTCTGTGTTCAAAGAAATATATACGCTTTGTCTTCAGTGATTTATGGTGTTTTTTGTTGTTGTTTTTATCTTTTTTAAATTAGATATGTTCTTTATCAACATTTCAAATGTTATCCTTTTTCCCAGTTTCCATACACCTCCCCCTGCTTGTATGAGGGTATTCCCCCACCCAACCACTCTCACCTCCCCACCCTGGCATTTCCCTACATTGGGCATTGAGCCTTCATAGAACCAAGGGCTTCTCCTTCCACTGATGCCCAACAAGGCCATCCTCTGCTACATATGCTGCTGGAGCATGGTGTCTCAATGTTGGTGGTTTAATTCCTGGGGGACCTGGGGGTCTGCTTGGTTGATACTTTAGTTCTTCTTATGGGGTTGCAAACCTTATCAGCCCCTTCAGTCCTTTCTCTAACTCTTCCATTGGGGACCCCATGCTCAGTCCAATGGTTGGTTGTGAGCATCTACCTCTGTATTTGTTAGGCTCTGGTAGAGCCTCTCAGGAGACAGCTATATCAGGCTCCTGTCAGCATCTACTTCTTCACATCCACAATAGCATCTGTATTTGGTGACTGTATATGGGATAGATTCCCAGGTAGGGCAGTCTCTGGATGGCCTTTCCTTTGTTCTTTGATCCAGACTTTGTCTCCATATTTCCTCCCATGAGAATTTTTCCCTCTTCTAAGAAGGACTGAAGTATCCGCACTTTGGTCTTCCTTCTTCTTGAGCTTCATTTGGTCTGTGAGTTGTATCTTGGGTATTCCAAGCTTTTGGGCTAGTATCCACTTATCAGTGAGTGCATACCATGTGTGTTCCTTTGTTACTGGGTTACCTCACTTGAAATGATATTTTCTAGTTCTATCCATTTGCTTAAGGATTTCATGAAGTCATTATTTTTAATACCCGAGTAGTTCTCCATTAAATAAATGTACCATATTTTCCGTATCCATTCTTCAGTTGAGAGAAATCTGGGATGTTTCTAAGACTTTTACTATGTTGGGGTATTGAATTTTGCCAGATGCTTTTCAGGAATTAATGGAATGATGATGTGGTTTCTTTCCTTGAGTTTGTTTACATAGTGGATTATATTGATGGATTTCCATATATTGAGCCATCCTTGCATCCCTGGGATGAAGCATACTTGATACTGATGGATGATCGTTTTCATGTGTCCTTTGATTTGGTTGTGTGAATTTTATTGGATGTATTTGCATCAATATTAATATGGAAAATTGGTCTTATGTTCTCTTTCTTTGTTGGGTCTTAGTGTAGTTTAGTTATAAGTATAATTGTGGCTTCATAGAAAGAATTGGGTAGTGTTCCTTCTGCTTCTATTTTGTAGAATAGTTTGAAGAGTATTGGTATTAGATTTTCTTTTAAAGTCTGATAGAATTCTCTACTAAAACCATCTGGGCATTTTTTTTTTTTTTTGAGACTTTCAATCACTGCTACTATTTCTTTTGGGTTTATGGTTTATCTGATCCTGATTTAACTTTGGTACATGTTATCTGCCTAGAAAATTGTCCATTTTGTCCAGATTTTCCAGTTTTGTTGAGTATAGGCTTTTGTAATAGGATCTTATGATTTTTTGAATTTCCTTGGTTTCTGATGTTATGTCTCCCTTTTCAATTCTGATTTTGTTAATTTGAATAATGTCTCTGTGCCCTCTGGTTAGTCTGGCTAAATGTTTATCTATCTTGTTGATTTTCTCAAAGAACCAGCTCCTGGTTTTGTTAATTCTTTTTATAATTCTTTTGGTTTCTATTTGGTTGATGTCAGCCCTGAGTTTGACTATTTTATGCCATCTACTCCTCTTGGGTGCATTTGCTTCTTTTTGTTCTAGAGCTTTCAGGTATGCTGTCAAGTGCTAGTGTCTGCTCTCTCCAGTTTCTTTTTGTAGGCACTTAGAACTATGAGTTTTCCTCTTAGCACTGCTGTAGGCAGCCGTGTTTAAGATAGCACCTGGGACGGTGCAAAGTCTTATGACTAGCACCTGACGATGTAGGCAGCTGGCTTCCAGCGTGGCCAACTCAGCTAAACTGGTAAACAAGTCCTTTGTGCATGTGTGGGCCTTGTGCCCCTCCTGAGCGGGCTTATGCAAATGAGGTATTGGCAGCTTAACCTATCCTGAGATAACACATCACCCAGCCCACCTTGGGCAGATATATAAGCAGCTCGTTTCCGCTGCTGGGGGTCCCCTTCCGGTCCCTCCCTGTCCTGGTCCCCGTCCATAGGTTCCCGTCCCATCCAGGTCCCCTTCCTGGTTCACGTCCCTGTCCATAAGTCAAGAGTCGTTCCTGGAATAAAGCTGACTGAGAAGGATCCAACCTTATCTTGTCTTAATTGCTGGTCAAGGCGGACGTGACACACTGCTTTCATTGTGTCCCACAAGTTTTGGTATGACATACCCTCATTTTCATTAAAATCTAAAAAGTCTTTAATTTCTTTATTTCTTCTCTGACCAAGTTATCATTGAGTAGAACATTGTTCAGTTTCCATGTGTATGTGGGCTTTCCATTGATTTTATCATTATTGAAGATCAGCCTTAGCCTGTGGTGATCTGATACGATGCATGGGATTATTTCAATCTGTTGGGCCTGTTTTGTGACCTATTATATGGTCAATTCTGGAGAATGTACCATGAGGTGCTAAGAAGAAGGTATATTCTTTTGTTTTTGGATGAAATGTTCTATAGATATCCGTTAAATCCATTTGGTCCATACTTTTCTTAGTTTCACTGTGTCTCTGTTTATTTTCTGTTTCCATTGTCTGCCCATTGATGAGAGAGAAGTATTGAAGTGTCCCACTATTATTGTGTGATGTGCAATGTGTGCTCTGAGCTACAGTATAGTTTCTTTTATGAATGTGGGTACCCTTGTGTTTGGAGCATAGATGTTCAGAATTGAGAGTTCTTCTTGGTAGATTTTTCCTTTGATGAGCATGAAGTGTCCTTCCTTACTTTTGTTGATAATTTTTTGTTGAAAGTCAATTTTATTTGATATTAGAATGGCTACTCCAGCTTGTTTCTTCAAATCATTGTCTTGGAAAATTTTTTTCCAGGCTTTTACTCTGAGGTAGTGTCTGCCTTTGTCACTGTTTTGCATTTTCTGTATGAAGCAAAATGCTGGGTCCTGTGTAAGTATCCAGTCTGTTAGTCTATGTCTTTTTATTGGAGAATTAAGTTCATCAATGTTAAGAGATAATAAGGAAAAGTGATTGTTGCTTCCCATTATTTTTGTTGTTATAGTTGGAATTATGTTTTTGTGGCTATCTTCTTTTGGGTTTGTTGAAAGAAGATTACTTTTTTTTTCTTATTCATGGCTGTAGTTTCCCTTCTTTTGTTGGGTTTTCCATCTATTATTCATTGTAGGGCTGGATTTGTGGAAAGGTATTGTGTAAATTTGTTTTTGTCATGTTAATTGAGAGTTTTGCTGGGTATAGTAGTCTGGGCTGGCATCTGTGTTCTCTTAGGGTCTGTATGACACCTGTCCAGGATCTTCTGGCTTTTATAGTCTCTGGTAAGAATTCTGGTGTAATTGTGATAGGTCTGTCTTTATATGTTACTTGGTCTTTTTGCTACATTTTCTTTAACTGTTGTGTCAATGTTTTCTATGGTATCTTCTACACCAGAGATTTTCTCTTCTATCTCTTGTATTCTGTTGGTGATGCTTGCATCTATGGCTCCTGTCTCTTTTCTAGGTTTTTATCTCCAGGGTAGTCTCCCTTTGGGATTTCTGTATTGTTTCTACTTCCATTTTTACATCCTTGATGGTTTTGTTGAATTCAATTACCTGTTTGTTTGTGTTTTCCTATAATTCTTTAAGGGATTTTTGTGTTTCCTCTTTAAGAGCTTTTACCTGTTTACCTGTGTTCTCCTGTATTTCTTTAAGGGAGTTATTTATACCCTTCTTAAAGTCCTCTATCATCATATCATCATGAGATGTGATTTTAGATCAGAATCTTGCTTTCTAGGTGTGATGGTGTATCCAGGACTTTGCTGTGGTGGGAGAACTGGGTTCTGATGATGACAAGTAGCCTCGTTTCTGTTGCTTACATTGTTGTGCTTGCCTCTTGCCATCTGGTTATCTCTAGTGCTACCTGGCCTTGCTGTCTCTGACTGGAGCCTGTCCCATCTGTAATCCTGGTTTTGTCAGAACTCCTCAGAGTTCAGCTATCTCTTTGATCCTGTGATCCTGTGATCCTGAGATCCTGAGATCCTGAGATCCTGAGTGTGTCAGATCTCCTGAGAGTCAAGCTGCCTCTAGGATCCTGAAATCCTTGTGTGACCAAGCTCCTGAGATCCTGTTTTGTCAGAGCTCCTGGGAGTCAAGCTTTGTCTAGGTGTTGCAAGGGTGGATGGGGAACCAGAGCCCTGGGTTTGCTATAGGCACAGGTGCAAGCTGGAAAGAACCAGTGCCTCTGGCTGGGCTGAGGTTTGTTTTTCCCTGTTCCTGTTTTGGCCTCAGCTGTGATCTTGAGTGTGTCAGAGCTCCAGTGCTCATGGGTGTGTCCGAGCTCCTGGGAGTCAAGCTTCCTCTGTGATCCTGGGATCCTGTGATCCGGGTGTTTCAGAACACCTGGCAGTCTGTCTCCCTCTGGGTGTTTTAAGAGTGGGTGCAGAGCCAGCACCCTATGTCTGTTCCAGGGGCAGATTCAGACTGAAAGGAACCCATGCCACTGGCTAGGTTGGGGGTCCCAATTACTCCGATGTTGGTTTGGGGCAGATATTGTGGCCTTCTTTCCTGTAATTCTGGGCATGTTAGAGCATATTTGTGATGGTTAAAATAACATTTAACGTTTATACTTACTATGCTTGAAAGATCCATAAGACATGCAGGTACACACACACACACACACACACACACACACACACACACGCGCGCACACAAATGCTTCTAGTAGGTAAGTTCCTTGCTTGCTTGCACAGGCTCTGCCCTGTCAGCCCACTTTCCTTTATTCCCAGATGTTGAAGGTATTTTTTTAAATTGACCAATCTTGTAAAATTTGCTGTTTTAGACTATTATTTTTCCCATGTAGGGAGGTGTCCCTTCCTCTCTTGAGTATATACATATATATCTCAATTCAGTAGTGGTGAATAGACATTTATTTAATGATTAAAGAATCTATGACTGGCAAATTGTCCCTAATTATAGTTTTTATATTTTGAATGTACTGATAGCTTTACTGAGTGGGTTTGGTCACAGTGTAGTTGATTGCTTGTAATTTAATAGAATAAAAATTATTTTTTTAGAGGTAATTATAACTAATATTGTTGATCACTTTGTTATGGAGAATATTTTAAATCACTGTACTTTATTTCTTCATATTTAATTTGAAACCTTAAAAGATCAGAGGACAACATGCAAACACATCATTTTATTATTTTGTTGCCATATACCCATATTTACTTTTTTATAACTTGAACTCAATAAGTTGAAGTGACTATCTAAATTACTTGAATTACTGATAACACAAGATTAATACGAATCTCTAAGCATCCGAGTAAAGGAAGGTGTTCAGAGGATCAGGTTAGACATCATCATAACCAAAGCTCAATGTCTAGTGTAGTGTTTGAAGATGGTAATGATGTAGACATGACATTTTGTAGAATCTCCAAATGTTACTGAAAGCAGGTAAGGTGATCAACTAATCGAATCACTTCTTGAAATGAAATGAAATGCTATATTTTAGACAACAGGGACCATTAGGTGTTCTCTGTGAAATACTGTGAAGTCTTCCAAAAAAAAAAAAATAGCAAACAAGGATAAGAACAAAAGGGTCTTTGTAGATAGTGTAGGTACACAGCTTTTTATCTTTCTTTTGATGCACATCATATTTTGGACTGAATGAAACTGGATGCTCCATGCCATTTATATTTTCTCCATGTGTATGATATTAAATTTTATTGATGATATTAAAAGATATAAAATGACTTATCCAGAAAACTTGTTTCTCAAGAGGTCTTATAGGAAAGTAATTAGTGTAAGCAACTTTCTGAAGCTGTATAGCCACTACAAGTCAGGATTCAGAGCATTTGCCTTTTATATTCACATCTTTCTAGATTAACCCTATTTTAGATTATACTACTGGTATATACCCTTCATCTGGTTAGAAGTTTTTGTCATCAGTAAGAAATGTACTAGCATGCTATAGAGATGGGTCAGTGGCTCTAGACTCTTGGTGCCCAGGTTCATGACCTGATCTCCAGCACTGGGACATGCATGGTAGGCGATAACCAACTCCCATGATGTTCTGCTCTGAGTTTCATACTAGCCACACCACACACACACACACAACACACACACACACACCCACAAGAGGAACATGCACATGCACAGACATGTGCACGTATGCCTGCATCCACACACACATTCAGTCATCCTCCAAAGTAAGTAAGTGAATTGGTAAAACATATTTGCAACAGTAGAATCAAACAACTTGTGATATGTGATGAAAATAAATTATTCTCTTAGAACTTTATTTTCTTAATGATACATTGTAATAAGTAGTGGCTTAAAGACTTTATTAGAAAGGATGCTACCGTATTTCCTACTTTACTTAGATACATACATTCCTTAAGTGATCATTTTGACTATTTTAATAAAATCTAGGAAATTACATATTACACCTTAATCTTTTTGGCAATATAAACGTTAAATGTATAATAATTGGATAAAAGCATTTGGAACCATTTACCAGTGAGAATCATAGTTCAATTTACATTATATTTAAATTATATAACACAGTAAAAAACTATTTGACAATATTTGTTTAGTATAAATATCCGAAGAATATGGATTCACTAAAGGTTATGTGTATGCTCCCTAAAAATTCATTACTAAATATTCAATGGTTTAAAGTTAAATAAAATGTTGAATAAATTGAGCTTGTCCATTGCTTTATGGCTGTATTATTGGATAATATTAAACTATGCTTTTTCTATATTATATTCCATGACTTAATTGTAAGGGCTTTACATTGCATAAGTCTAAAATAGGCATGGATCATGGAGCATTCTTATTAAGTAATAAGTCTCAAATACTTTGAAGAGTCCTAACAGTCTGTTTTAGTTTCTTAAATTACTGTTTAATACTTAAGAAGCCAGCACATTTTTTTATGTACTTAAATTGTAATATGAGTCATCATGAATATAGATGTAAAAATTTTAACTATATCCCACTAAGTTCTGCAAAATAAACCCTCAGATTTACAGACTATGATTAAGTACCATTTCTATCATGAAGTCAGATATTTTAGCATTTGTGTTATTCAATACAAGTATAAGGATTATGAATTATATGATAATTTTAATGCTAAAATGAATACATATAATGCATGTAGGCATTATAAATTAGTAAATAATTTATTTGGTAGGTATATTATCAGGTATTTGATAAATTACAGAGGCACAATCAGCTTTACACATTTTAAGTTATACTTATGTTCTAATTGCACTTCATACAGAAAAATAAAGTCCCAATGGTTTAAATATTTTAAGGTGGAAAAAATACATTTAATTTATTATTATTATTATTTTTTATTTTGGTTTTTTGAGACAGGGTTTCTCTGTATAGCCCTGGCTATCCTGGAACTCACTCTGTAGACCAGGCTGGCCTGAACTCAGAAATCCACCTGCCTCTGCCTCCCAAGTGCTGGGATTAAAGGCGTGCACCACCACTGCCTGGTTTAAATTATATTTAAAAAAAAAAAACACAAACATTTTTATGAATGCTAGAGAGAGATACATTTCTGAAATGAAACAGACTGAAGCTACATTAAAACAAAAACTCCACCCAGTAATAGTACCATAATCTAGTTCAAATACATTAAAAAATAGAAAAGAAATTTAGCATGTTTACATATAGAATATATGAGAAATTCTTAAAGTACACAAAAGAAAATAATAAATAAATTTTAAATGATCACAATATAAATAGGAAATTCCCCAACATGAACAAATGGTAAAATATATATTTTAAAATGTTGAATCTTAGTAGTGACAATGGACAAAATAAACAGTTCAGGAAGCTAATACCTGTGGTTCATCTGTGGTTCAATCTCTGGGGCCTGACATTTAGTACCACTTCAGCATTCACAAAAGTTTAAATATAACTGTAGTTCTGTATTAAGGATTATAGATCTTTTAGAAAATATTTCTTGAAATAATATTTCCATGTTTTCTAAATTTCCATGAAATCTCTTACCAAATGATGTGTTTGTTCCACATGTATATACTGCTGCTCGTTGGTATGAAGCAGAGAGATAACATTCATATATCACCTCTACTCTGAATCTCTTCTTTATGCACTCATTCTTGAAATAGTCCCCATTAAAAAACAAGTCTTTTTTAGTTACTCTTGCATCCCATTCTTTTCTTATGAAGGTAGATATATTTAAAAAATTAAGTAATAAATGGAGAAAAGAAGCAATGATAGCTGAGGATAAAAAATGAACACACAGATTTTATTACATTAATGTCATGAAATAGAATCTAAGCTAGGATAATAATGTATCTTACTTTAATTAGACCTGTTGTTGAAAGAGCAATGTCATCTGAAGCTAAGACTATCTGTGCTTTAGGAACTCTTTGTGATTTAATGACTACTTGGAAGCTTGAGTAAAAAGAACTACATTGGAGAAAGTATGTTAATTATTGCCAAGATGATGGACAGGACTAAATGTTAATTAATGATGTCAATTAATGCAACTAATTATTGCAACTGAATAGGACATGAGTGATGCATTCAGATGATTTGACCCTTAGTTCTAGGTTACAACTACTTTGTACTATGATATATTCTTGAAATGATTCTCCTTTTGTCAAGGTTATAACACTAACATTGATGGTCAGATATATTTGTACATGGAACAGAAATCTCCTCATAATATACTATTCATTACAAAGAATTGGTCAGAAATCATCTGGATTAATCTACTCATAGACTAAAATTTCTGTGGTAAGTCTGGAAAGTTTGCCATGAAGTAAAAATTATGGAAACTCAAGAAATAGCTTTATAAGGTGGGTTAGTTAATTATCTTAGTGTATTTAGTGCTTATATTAGATACACAAATGTAAGGCACATATTTCATGATATCCTTTCTATGTATGATGTGTAAATGCCAAACTTATGAATGCCCAAAATAAAGATCTAGGAAGGAAGAGTCTACGATAAGCAAACAAAATAGTCTGGAGCAATTCAAGTATATCCTGGCCATGCAGATAGCACAGTATCACCAGGCTGTTAACATCTATTCCACATTTCCTGGAGGATAACAGGTATACTTCTCCTCCATTGAGAAGACAACCCTGCATCTTTAGCATTCCTGGATTCCTTAATGCTTATCTGTGAGCATAAGGACCTCATGCCTTGTACACTGCCAAGCCTCATAACATGGAGTTAGTCCAAGGATCAACATGCTGGAAGGGATAACAAACTCACAAATTGTCCTCTGATGTTCACATATCTACAATGAAATTTAACCCACATTAATGCACACAAATATATAAATGTAAAATTCTAATACTAAAATGAGTAATCAATACTTTGGGGTAAATTTTCAGAAAAATTATATATATATATATATATATTACTAATTCAATAACAAAAGGTTGTCAATGCAATAACTATATTTTCTTGCTATGTAAGCTATATAGTTATGACCTTATGTTTTGCTGTTTAGACAACAGAAATATTTTCTAGTAAATTATAATATGTCTCAAGAAAGCTATATAGTGCTTATAAAGTAGATATCACCTAAAAACATCTCTAGGTAAGCTGATCTTAGCTTGGTATAAATAGTCTCCAAATTTTGGAAACTGAGAAAGTACAGAAGTGATTGGACTTCTGTGCAAGGACTGCCTTGCTTTATTTTTGATTTTTAAAATATTTATTTATTTTGGTTCACTTCATATTAATGTTTTCCTGCAAGTATACACGTGCCCCAAATGGTACAGGAACATCCAGAAGAAGGTGTTGGATCTAAAGAACTGGAGTTATGGCTGATTTTTAGCCAACAATGCTTGCTGGAAACTAAACCTAATTCCTCTGGAAGATTAGCTAGGGTTCTTAACCACTGGGCAAGTCTCCAGTTGCTTTTTATTAATTTAGTTCTAAAAAAGAATATTTGAAGTATGTATAATTACTGGATATCTAATTTTACTCATCAACTTGAACACCTCTAGAATCAACTATGCTGCTATGATGTACAGGATTATCTTGTCTAGATTATTTGAAGTGGAAAAGAACCTTGAACACATAGACACTGGAGAAAATTTCCTGAACAGAATACCAATGGCTCAGGCTCTTGAAGGTATTCAGAAGGTACACAGAAGGTATCTTGTTAGATATCTTTTCCTTGCTTGGTTAGAGTCACAACTAGATATTTTATATTATTTGTGACTATTGTGAAGGGTATCGTTTCACTAATTTATTTGTCAACCTGTTTATCTCTTTGAATAGAGGAAGGCTGCTGATTGTTTGCATTAATTTTATATTCAGCCACTTTGCTGGAGTTATCAGCTATAGGAGTTTTCTGGTGGAATTTTTGGGGTCACTTAAGTAACTATCATATCATCTGCAAATAGTAATATCTTGATTTCTTCCTTCCAATTTGTATCCCTTTGACCTTCCTTTGTTGCTCTGGCTAGAACTTTGATACTATATTGAATAGATAAAGAGAGAGTAGGCAGCCTTGTCTAGTCCCTGATTTTAGTGGGAATGCTTCAATATTCTCTCCATTTAGTTTGATATTTATGGTTACTGTATATTGATTTTATTATATTTAGATATGGGCCTTGAATTTCTGACCTTTCCAAAACTTTTAACATGACAGGGTGTTGTATATTGTCAAATACTTTTCCAGCATCTAATGAATTAATCATATGAATTTTGTCTTCGAGTTTGTTTATATAGTAGGTTACATTGATGAATTTCTATATATTGAACCAACTCTGCATCCCTGGAATAAAGCCTACTTGATCATGATGGATGATTATTTTGATGTGTTCTAGGATTCCATTTGTGAGAATTTTATTGAGTATTTTTGTATCAATATTCATAAAGGAAATTGCTCTGATGTTCTCTTTTGTACTTGGGTCTTTGTGTGGTTTAGGTATAAGCATAATTGTGACTTCATAGAACAAATTAGGTAGTATTTGTTCTGTTTCAATTTTGTGGAATGGTTTAAAGAGTATTGGTACTAGATCTTCTTTGGAGGTTTGATAGAATTCTGCACTAAAACCATCTATCTAGTCCTGGGCTTTATTTGGTTGGGATATTTTAATGACTGCTTCTATTTCTTTAGCATAATGGGACTGTTTAGATGGTTTATCTGATCCTGATTTAACTTTGGTACCTGGTATCTGTCTAGAAAATCATCCATTTAATCGAGATTTTCCAGTTTTCTTGAGTATAGGCTTCTGTAGTTGGATCTGATGATATTTTTTTAATTTCTTCAGTTCCTGTTATCATGCCTCCCTTTTCATTTCTAATTTTCTTAATTTAGATAATGTCTCTGTACCCTCTGGTTTGTTTGGCTAAGGGTTTATCTATCTTGGTGATTTTCTCATACAACCAGCTCCTGGTTTTGTTGATTCTTTGTATATTGCATACTCTCTCCAGTTTCTTTTTGGAGGCACCCAGAGCTATGAGTTTTCCTCTTAGCACTGCCTTTATTGTGTCCCAACAAGTTTTGGTATGTTGTACCTTCATTTTCATTAAATTCTAAAAAATCTTTAATTTGTTGCTTTATTTCTTCCTGGACCAAGTTATTTAGTAGAGAATTGTTCAATTTCCATGTGTATGTGGGTTTCCTTTTGTTTTTGTTGTTATTGAGGACCAGCCTTAGTCTGTGGTGATCTGATAGGACGAATGGAATTATTTCAATCTTCCTGTACAGTTTGAGCTTATTTTGTGTTTGGTTATTGTTTAATTTTGGAAGAGGTACCATGAGGTGCTGAGAAGTAGGTATATTCTTTTGTTTTAGGATGAAATGTCCTATAGATAACTGTGAAATCCACTTGGTTCATAACTTCTGTTAACTTTACCTTTCCCTTCTGTTAATTTTACTCTTTTAGTTTCTTATTCCATTATCTGTCCAGTGGTGAGAGGGGGTGCTGAAGAGTCCCACTATTATTGTGTAAAGTTCAATGTGTGCTTTGAGCTTTAATAACATTTCTTTTACAAATTTAAATGTTCTTGATTTGTGACATAGATGTTCAGAATTGAGAATTCATCTTGGCAGATTTTTCCTTTGTTGAATAAGAAGTGCACTTCCTCATCATTTTGATAACTTTTGATTGAAAGTCGATTTTATTCAATATTAGAATAGCTACCCCAGCTTGTTTCTTAGGATCATTTGCTTGGAAAAATTCTTTCCCAGACTTTAACTCTGAGGTAGTGTCTGTCTTTGCCACTGATTGTGGTTTTTTTTTTTTCAACAAAATGCTGGGTCTTGTTTACTTATCCACTCTGTTAGTCTATGTCTTTTTATTGGGAATTGACTCCATTGAGTTAAGGGATACTAAGGACTAATGATTGTTATTTCCTGTCATGTTTGTTGTTAAAGTTGGAATTATGTTTGTGTGTTACTCTTCTGTTGGGTTTGTTGTAAGAAGATTAATTTCTTGCTTTTTCTAGGGTGTAGTTTCCCTTCCTGTCTTGGAATTTTCAATGTATTATCCTTTTTAAGGCTGGATTTGTGGAAAGATATTGTTTAATTTTGGTTTTGTCATGCAATATCTATGATAATTGAGAGATTTGTTGGATATAGTAGTCTGGGCTGGCATTTGTGTTCTTTTAGGGTCTGTATGATATCTGTCTAGGATCTTCTAGCTTTTGATCTTCTACTCTGTTGAGTAGTCTGGTGTAATTCTGAGAGGTCTGTCTTTATATGTTATTTGACCTTTTTCTCTTACTGTCTATAAACATTTTTCCTTTGTTATGTGCATTTGGTGTTTTGGCTATTATGTGACTAGAGGAATTTCTTTTCTCGTCCAGTCTATTTGGAGTTCTGTAGACTTCTTGTATGTTCATGAACATCTCTTTCTTTAGGTTAAGGAAGTTTTCTTCTATAATTTTTTGAAGATGCTTACTGGCCCTTTAAGTTGGGAATCTTCACTCTCTTCTCTAGCTATTATTCTCAGGTTTGGTCTTCTCATTGTATCCTAGATTTCCTGAATGTTATGCTCCTGTACCAGCAGTTTTAGATTAGGAGTTTTTTTTTATTTTGCAGTTTCTTTGACTGTTGTGTCAATGTTTTCTATGATATCTTCTGCACCCAAGATTTTCTCTTCTATTTCTTGTGTTCTGTTGGTGATGCTTGCATCTATGACTCCTGATCTCGTTCCTAGGTTTTCTATCTCCAGGGTAGTCTCTATTTGTGATTTCTTTATTGTTTCTACTTCCATTTTTACATCCTTGATGGTTTTGTTCAATTCAATCACCTGTTTGTTTGTGTTTTCCTATAATTCTTTAAGAGATTTTTGTATTTCCTCTTAAGGGCTTCTACCTGTTTACCTGTGTTCTCCTGTATTTCTTTAAGGGAGTTATTTATGTCCTTTTTAAAGTCCTCTATAATTGTGATGAGATGTGATTTTAGATCACAATCTTGCTTTCCAGGTGTGATGGTGTATCCAGGACTTGCTGGTGGGATACTGGGTTCTGGTGATATCAAGTTTTATTGATTTCTGTTGCTTCTGTTTTTGTTCTTGCCTGTAGCCATTTGGTAATTTTTGTTGATAGCTGGCTTTGCTGTTTTGGATGGGCGTTTGTCCCTCCTGTTAGTCTATGAGCCTGTGTGTGTCAGCACTGCTGGGGGTTTAAGCTTTCTCTGTGTGGGATTGGGGTACAGAGTGCTGTGCCACAGGGTCAGGTCCACAGTGGAGATGGCACCTGGAAGGATAATGTCCCTGGCTGTGCTGTGCTTCTTGTGTCCACTGGATCCCAATTTAGCCAGGTGTTGGGCAGTAAGGATAGTCTCACCTGTGAGCTTGCGTATGTCAACACTCCTCGGAAACAAGTTTCCTCTGGGCAGGATTGAAGTGTGGAGGGCAGAAGCACATAACCAAATCTCAGGCACAGATGGAAACTGGAAGGATTTTGTCCCTGGCTACACTGTAGTTTCTGGGTCCACTGAGCCCTGGATAAGTTCCCCTTAGGCCCAGGTATAGGGGTGGTAGTAGTGGTCTCACGTATGAGCTTGGGTATATCAACACTCCTCAGGGACAATCTTTCTCTGGGTGAGATTGAGGTGTGGAGGGCTATAGCACAGAGTAAACTACTGGGCACAGATGGAAACTAGAAAGCATAAATCTCCATTTTTATTGGTTGTGATTCTGTAATGGTCTCCAGCATGGCATAATTCCTAAGGGTACAGCAGTGGCACATATACCTTGACAATAACCAATAGCTCTCTAATTATACTCAAAACCTACTCAGTGCCTAATATTGAATACCTAGCCATATACCTGGAGCTAGTGCAATTACAGTTTTGGGAGGTTCTTTGAGGGGAACGCGTTCATCTATCTTGTTTCATAGTCTTTTTGCCTGTATTAGAAGTTACTTCGTTGTGATTCCAAAGTAGATTGAACAGCAACAGCTCTCCAGAAATCTTCCAGAACTCCAGCATCAAATCAAGACTCTGAGACTTTCAGCCTTGTGCATTGAAGAAATCAGGAATTCTTTCTTTTATGAAACAGCCACTGTTGCACTATCTGGCCTGTATGCCATTCTAATAGATTACCATATACATACATACATACATACATACATATGACTAATAAAACTATCAAATATTCATACATTTAGATATTTTAAAATTTAGATTTTAATTGATGAAAATGTATTTAATATATATTACTTCAATGTATTTGTACTTTGTGGAATATTAAAATGTAGCTAATTAATGTGAATTATACTGCATAGTTAATATTTTGTGCTGTGAAAAATTTACTTTCGATTTATCAGGATTTTCAAGAATAAAATATTTTATGCCTATGTTGAAGTGTTTCATAATAGAATTTTTTGAAGTTAGTCCTTTTACCAGTGTCTTATTTTATATATATATATATATATATATATATATATATATATATATATATATACATATATACATACATACATACATGTGTGCCAAGATTCTCATTTTCATAATCCATTATTACTCCAGACTCTGGTAAACACTGTTCTAACCACTGTTTCAGACAGTACAACTTTTATTAGAGTATACTTAGATTGATTCTGTATCTTGGTTATTGAGAAAGCCAGGAACTGGAGTGCATCAACATCTCAAAGGGTTTGTTCTGAATGCCTCTCCCCACTTCTTATGTTTTGTCCTTGGTAACAGCTGTGCTGAAGGTGTCTTGTGGTGATTTTGCTGTAAATTTCCATGTTATATTATGTGTTTCACATATCATGTCTTCATATCTTTTTAGTGAGACATCTATTATAATCCTTGTTCTGTTTTAAATCAGAATATTTACTTACCCCTGTTGAATTGTCTGAGTTGTTGTATATTTTGGATAATAACCCCTTGTTATATATACTATTTCTAAGTATTCTTCCACATACTGTCTTTTCAGTGAATTGCTTCCGTCTTACATTACACAGAAACTTCTTAGTTTGATGGAATTCTGATTATTTACATTTAATTTTGTTTCCAGTTTTTTTTTTTTTTTTTTTTTTTTTTGTAGCCGTGTCTCAAGTCCTTCTGCATATCAATGCAATGATGATTTTCTTGGGGGAGCTGACTATTATTCAAATGGCATTTGCATGCCTTCTTTCATGATCTTGCCTGTGACAAAATTTGATCTGAATAATATTTGGGGAATTGTATTTGAAAAGTTTCTGAGTGTTCTTTGCATGCAGCCTTCAGATGAATTAATTCCAGAGATATTTGCCTTTGCCTTCTAGTTACTATAAGGATATGCACCACCTGCTGTCATTAAACTTCTCAACCTGCTTCTGACACTCTGCAATAGTGTAGAGTCATAGAAATTTAATAACATTTCTAGATCTTTTTTATCCTTCGAAATCACAGTAAAAATGATTAAGTGCCAACACAGTGATTCTGGGAAACAATAGAATCCATTAATTATAGTACTACTCAAGGGGAAGAAACAGAAAACCCAGGAACAAATAGACTTAATAGCAAGAAACCAGAAGATACAGACTGCAGTATAGAGAAGCTAGACAGAGGAATTAAATTCCACTGAGCATTAGTGACATAAAACACTCTGCTTAATTGATAGATTGTAGGACTTAGCCAGACAGGTAAGCCCTCCAGCCTTCTGGGCTTCTTTCCAGGTCTGCACTGGAAGATGTTGGAAAGCCTTTGTTCTAATAGCTCAGTAAGTGATAGTTACCTGGTGTCTTAGGCACACAGGAGAGAGTTGCTATGGAGCTAAAACTGAGTATAATGGTACCTCAGAGGAGATTGGGACTAATATACTGATACCCCATGAGCCTCATACAAGTCTGCCCTAGAGGACCAGGCTTGAGAGAAGTCTTTAAATAAAGAACCAGAAGAAAGCAGATCTAGTTAAATTCAGCTAAACTTGAAAAGTTTTGGGCCTCTTTGGTTGTCCAATGCAGTTTTTGATCTGAAAGCACTAGAAAATACACTGTACATTTATGCATTTGTGTCTCTGTTATAGACATATGTCCCACGTGAAATTTGAAATCATGATTTGGTTAACAAAAATAGCTACTGAATTTATTATATGCTTTTGTGTCTCTTTTATTTTCCTTAAATGAATGTCAAAATTTTATCTTTGAAAAATGATTAAACATTATGACCCACAGAATAAAAACTTTAACTTCTTTAATTAGGATAGAAACATATTTCATTATACATACATATTAAATTATATAATAATCACTACATGTTCATTAAATAAACTTGGATATTACAAATGATCTGAGCAAACAAAATATAAGTGTTTTCTTATCTCAAGTGTTATGCTTTCTGACTGATTATTTTCAGTGTTGTAGAAAACTGCATCTAAACTGTGAGGTTGCAGAAGTGAGAAGGTGGAAGAAATAT
This sequence comes from Mastomys natalensis, assembly GCA_021653895.1. NCBI lineage: Eukaryota > Metazoa > Chordata > Mammalia > Rodentia > Muridae > Mastomys > Mastomys natalensis. The sequence continues at coordinate 39,527 of JAJTUV010000774.1, read as the reverse complement.
TAAGAACACTCAGTTGGTTGAGCTATAAAATGGGGGTTAGACTGAGGCAGATATTCCTTGTTTACATGTCACAGAATTTTCGCTGTTCTAAGTTATAACACACAGGATAAGAGTTTTGAGCAGGTTGGACACTCAATGTAAGGATAGTGAGGGACTTTGAAATCTATGCATTCAGTATTCAGCATACATATGTATATTTATGATCCTAACCATACATTTCTATATTGGGGATCAGTCATTAGAAGGAATTTTAAAGAGAAAGAGTATTAGTTTAATATGATACATTTAGTACCAGATACTTTAGATAAATCATATTATATCACTGAGTTTAATGAGAAGAGCAGCTTTGTAGGTAATGAGGTTTAAGGATTTAGAAACATATTTATATTCCTTAAGCCAGTGTGGCACAATTCTATGTGTCCTAAGCAGAGACAATTTATACTCTACTCTCTACTTTTACAAGCAGCAGCCATGCATATTATTGATATTGCACTAGCTATAGGAATCAAAGTGGAAATCTATTGATGTAATGTGAACACCAAAAGAAGAAAGACAATACGAGGTTAAGGGTGAGGAGTGAGTCCATTAAACAGGTTGGTGTGCTTCCTTGTCAATAAAATTGTGTGGAAACCTTGACACAGTTCCTCTTGATATTTCTTTTTGCCTGCCAGTGCTTTGGATTGGCTTTAAGAACAAGACAGGTTGAGCTGATTTCATGTGTTATTATCATTACCCAGTATGGGTACACACTTGTTTCAGGTACAATAACAGTTATTGGTGACAACTGTAAGACATGGAATGAAATTGTTACCTAAACCACAGGAAAAGTTATGCATGTGAGTGAATTATCTATAGATTACATGTTCCAGCAATCAGTTCCAGGGTGATTAGTTTACCGGGGGGAAGGGGGGAGGGAGAGAGAGAGAGAGAGAGAGAGAGAGAGAGAGAGAGAGAGAAAGAGAGAGAGAGATATCACTTATCTGTGTATAGATAACTACCATCAGTATATCATTTCCTTTCAGTTTCCTAGACTCTTAAGATTTATGAGCACACTGAATAAGCCACTATATGTGCATGGCAACTGCAGATATAATGCTTTAAACATATAGTATTAAGCTAAAAATCTTCCCACTGGTTTATTTTCCTTGCTTAATTTTTATTAAGTTGGTCAATAAGCTTGCAATGGATTCTGAAGCATAAAAAGCAAAAGTACTGAGGACATTTGAAATTGCTCAGGTGAAAAGAGTCCATCAAGTTGTCTTTAAAATCCATTAAAGCAAGGAAAATCCAACATTATATAACAAATTACTGTCAAGTATTTTATTTCATATAGCAATTATAAATATGCTTACCTTAATCCAGTATCTTAAAATTATTGCCCCTCCATTTTCTTAAGACCCCAAATCACTATACAGATAGCCTCAAACACACTATATTCCTCCTGTCTTCATGGGCTCTCTTTTTGCTTTGTTTGAACTTCCAGAATATAACATTTTAAAATCAACTTTTCTTGGCAGAATTCTGTTGGTGGAGCTTGCAAGGATCCAGAATACAGACATAACACTTCTATTGATTGAAAGCTGTTCAGTTAGGATCAGCACATCACAGGGACATGTTCTTATGAACAATCATTTCATTTTCACTTTCCCTTAAGAAATACCATCAAGTCCTTGTGGGCAATGAGATGACAGCAAACTGGCATACATTGGAGAGAGTCACAAACTGATGATGTGTATTGGAGAAAGTCAACCTTGATTCAGTAACAGAGCCTTTGGATGTTAAACTCCAGTGAATTGCTCCAGCAGATAGAGATGATGAAGCATCTGAGGAGCGTTCCATGCTCACAACTTGGTCACCTACACTCCACAAAGAGTGTGCACATGTGTGTGACAGTGAAAAATCCAAAGGTCAAGGCATGTCAAATGGGGATTTTTAGAACTATCACCACCAAGAAAAACAACAGATGTCCCCCAAGCATCTTCATGTCTTTTCTCTTAGTCTTGTCTAGAATATAGAGGTCATCTGATATTATCCATGAATTTAATTGAAATGAACTATCAAGAAAGGACAGCTGTAAAAATTCACCATGCTTCTGTAAGCATTTAAAAAAAACAAGAAAAGAAAAAGAAACAAGAAGGAGATAGGTGTAATATTTCTCATTTACTGGCAATAGCCTGGAACACCCTATAATTCTCAGACTTCAAACCTGTGATCCCACTTGTCTACTTTCCCAAGCAGCCAGGAAGCCTGGCCAGTGCTTAGCAGGTTCAGGTTGCAACATGATTTTTAACTTCTTGGTTACGTTTTGTACATGTTGGAAAAAAAAGACTTAATAAATTTCATGTAATATTTGATAGAGAAACTGAGACCTATTGCTTGTCCAGAACTTTTGCCTAATTCTATAGTAACAGGAAGTACATACAGATATTTATCATTTGAACAAACATACAACCTTGTTCAAAATGAGAACTATGGCAATATTTTAAATATTTACATCCAATATTTTATTTCAGTAACCTTAACTAGGTACACTGGTAGAATTCCTGGTTCACAGCACAGATGAGTGAAGCCCACACAGAAGAGTGATTTCGTAGGGTCACAGAAGAACAAAGCTTTTGAATGATGCAGAAGAACACCTGCTGTGATCCAACTTCCTGCTGTTTGAACTGATTCCTCCTTGAATGAACTCCTAGACTTCTCTCATGCCTTTAATGGTTTGGGTCTCGCATTAGAGTAACCTGTGTGCACATGTCATGTTCCTGGGAGCAGGAAGAATATCTCAAGTGTGTTTTAAACTCCTCTCATGTCATTTGCATGTCATTCATTTGCACTTGATGAATGAATAATGAAGAATTGCATTTGTGAGAAAGTTTCAACAAAAAGAAACTAAGAGAAAAATCATACCCAGAGTAAAAAGTAGCTCTATGAATGTCAGACAGGAGGATAATTGTGTCAGGTTATTGTTAATATAAGATGAAGTCACAAATGAAGATCATCAAATTTGAGTAAAACATCAAAACAATATTCTGTTGGTTACACAAATATAATTAATCCTAGATGTTCAGATACTGGGTAATAGAAGTTACTTTTATTACATAATACACAAATTCATTATTTGATTTATAGTCTGAAAATTGGAAATCACTAAATTTTCTGAATTATGCAGTTGGAAATGAAAAAAAGTAAAAATGAAAATAATTCATAAAGTATTAGATGCTATTCCTAAATGAATTACTCCTGACAATTTTCCAAAGAAAATAAGCAAATTATATGTACATTTTTAATTATGGAGATGAGAAGGTTAATTCAAAAGGAGAAATGGATTCTAATGTTCCTATTCTCCTTAGTCCTGGGTTCTGGGCATCTGAACCCAGGATGTAAAGTGTACACAGCAATTACTAGCCTTCCTTTACTTTTTAAATGGTAATATTAATTTAATTTTTGAAAATACATTGTAAAGACAAAATGAATTTGCAGTCTAGGTTAAATTTTGCTATAGGGTTTTTTTTTTTCCAGTGATTGATTGACAAGCACAGGCTGGGATTTGAACTCGGGAGATATAGACTGATGGCCACCTCTGACTCCAGAGAGCAGCCATCTTTGCTATAAGTTTTGAAGTGTGGTTTTGAAGATACTTAAATTTTCATAACGTGGTTATGTTCTCTGAACCTAAAGATTTCTTTTAACATTATTATTATTTCCTTTCTTTTGATATCTCTTAAGGCTTATGGTATTTTTAAAACAGTTAACATTATATTTTTTGCATTTTATTTCCCTTGTTTGTTTGTAGTTCTTCATATACTGATGCAATCAGTTTATGGTGTATTCTTGTTTGTAGATTATTTGGAAAACTAGCCCTAATATATCTTAACTCTTGGGATATTAGATCATAAATTATACTTTGAGGGTCTAACAAAATTTTGACTCTGGCATTAACTTACCTGTGTGTTTTATAATATTTTTCATTAAAAACAGAAGTATAAACTGCAGAACGAAGCTATCCAGTTATCCAGTTCCCCAGCCACGCATGACAGTGCACTTAAGGATTTTATTTCCCTCGAAAACTACTACTACATATAAAGCTCATCCATCAACTGTAATGAGAGCTGTCAAGAATATTTAGTGAGAAATAGCTGCTTGATATGCTAATAGCAGTCCCTTAGTGAATTCATTTTGTTCTGCTCCTTGACATTAATGGTTTTTATAATCTAATGAGTGATGTGTGCAGCAGGAGAAGGCCACAGGGAAAGACCACATAAACTTACAGTAGGGAAAGTCTTTATCAGTGTTTGCTCACGTGTAGCAGAATGCATCCGTATGTGCCCACATGCTGCAGCTCTTAGAGATTTCTATTTTAAGGACTAACTTGGCATTAGGGCTATTGCTTACTCAGTGCTCACTTGCCTTCTATGCCACTGTGTTTGTCGGGGCTCCTCAGTGATTTTTGGTTAGGCAAAAAACTGTGAGGAGGCATGTGTATATCTTCACAAGTGTACGATAATTCTGATTTACAAGGAAGAAGCAGTTAGAGTCAGAGAGGTGGAGATGGGATCAGTAATAATTTGATTGGTTAAGTCCAGAGTGTCTTTAGTGCTCTGCTTTCTAGAGCTGTGTTTGTCATTAATTTATGAGAACTTCCTTTATGACATGGTTCTGAAAGTAGAATGCATGCTCTTTTGTCAGGGACAGTGAAGTTAGATGTTGAGATGGATGCTTGAATGACTTTTCAAGGTCCCTTTCTAGTGTTGCAATGATAGTAATCTAAATGAAGTCCAACTAAGTTAGTAGTTATGACCAAATTTGAATTTGTAATTCTAGGGTGCTGGAGTTAAAGGGAGGTACCACCATCCATTGCTTGCTTCAAATTTTACATTAACTGTAAAATTCAAAGGAACCAGTAATTTAATGAATTTGATAGTTTATGATATTTTGTAATCAATCACTTTTTTTTCTAGTCCTACAATGGATTTTGTATTTTCTTTGGTTGCTTGTATTTTATGGATTGATTGCTATGTGTGTATTAGCATACATATGTAAGCACACATACGATGGTACTTATATAGATATCATAGGACTATTTTTTTAGGGATTTGTTTTTTTCCTCTACACTGTGGATTCTGAGAAATATATGTATGATAACAAGTTTGGAGGCTAATATCTTTATTCACTAGATCACCTTGCTTGTTGGTCCATCTCTTGTATTTTTGCATAGCAACATTGTAGGCAGGACAGAAGCACCAATGGCATTTTCATTTATCTTCTATGAATTCCCCCAACCTCCTGTGCAGCACATTTGTCATGAATGGTCACAATACTAACCACTAAGTAGTTTACAACATTTCTGAACAGCTACCAGTTATAGTCTCCTGCTTAAAACCAAAGTTGTCAGCTCAATGGCAGTGAGTGCTGTTCCCGTTATTTCAGGTTCTTAGACAAACTAGACAGAAAAATGACAGTTCTATTAGGGTATTTGTGAAATTTTAAAAATGGAAGTTATTAGAACAAACCTTGCATATTTCTGCTTACTGAATTTTGTCAGGTATTAATTCACTTAACAAGTATTTGCTAAGTGCTTACAAAAGTGCTGGTCCTGAGCTAAGTGTGGAAATATTGCTAAGTAAAATCTCTAATCTCAGAAATTTGCATTCTCATAGGGATAGAGTATTTATTTATCATTTACATCCACATACATGGGAACTTTTCCATTCTTTAAGATTTTTAAAAATTTCTTTAAACAATGTTTTGTAGTTTCATGTACAATTATTTCAACCTTTCAGTTTTTATTCTTAACTACTTTATTAGTCTCGATGTTATTGTAATCTTATTTTGTTGTTGTTTATTGTAAAAAAATAGAACAGTTTAAAATATGGAGTTGTAGTTGTCTTTTCCATACTCATTTAATAATTCTTAAGTGCTGTGTGTGCATGTCATTGATCTTAGCTAAGTATGTAAATACAAACTTCTCCTTCTACATAACGTTACTTGTATATATAAATTGTCCTGGATGACTATTTAGTATTGGATATCCAATTGCTGTGTTCTTCCCTGGAAAAGGTTATTCTGTGTGACTCAGTATTCATTGATTGCTTATAGTTCTTCTGAAAATTTACTATCTTTGGTTTCAGTCACATGAAATAAGTCAAGTTCCAAAATTATTAGAATTGAAGTCTTGTGAACTTTCCCGAGTCCTTGCTAGCCTTTCTATTGGTGTCATCCATGCTCAGCTTATGTTCAGGGAGTCACAAGACTTTGTGGATGTAAATTTTGACATTCCTACCAGTCAAAAATCTAAATCAAACTCTCTAACCCCTCTGGATCTTACAGTCTTTTCATCTTCTCTTTCAAAATGATTCCTGACTCTTCAATCCAGTAGCTTACTTATTGTTGTACTATTGGAACTGAGATTCATAACTCTATGTATTTTGATTGGTTGTGTGTTCCTTACCCTGTTAAGGATTTTTTTCTTTTTTTTATATTAGTTGCTTTCTTTTCTTAATTAATTAAATTATTTAATTATTTAAATCACACCGCAATTTACTTATTCACACAGGGGTTATATAAACACAAAAAGGCAGGATGTGAGGAAGGGAATGGCACCGGAGTGTAGGTGTTCAGGGGGAGTATGGATACAATTCAGAACAGGGCATCAGCTAGGTGAAGGTTCAGAGGACAGGTCACTATGACTCTGCCTATGATTCACTTGTCTTTATCTAAGTTGGTACTGTCCACCGAGGTTTCCTATTTATAAGATCTATGACTATTCAGGCTGGTAAGTTTCCACAGAAGCTGCCTGTTTACACTAGCTTATAGCCTGCTGTTTCAGTGTTTTTCCACAGAGACCCAAGACTTTTTGTTAACATGTATGTATGTCAGGCCTATTGCTGATTTTAGGCCTATGGCTGGTTTTAGGCCTTTAGTGTATAAGCAGGGCTGCCCTTGACATCTCCTCCCTTTTCTAAGTATGGAAGGGCCTTGTCGATTCTAATCTTGCGAAGGCAGGGATAGAGGCCTGACCTCCAATAATTGAAGGGGACCTTGTAATGGTTCTGGTCCTCATGTCATTGTCCAGTGAGGCATGAGGGCCATACCCATTCTGATGTCTTTTTCCTGGAGAGGGGATACTTTTGACATCAACCCCTATGCAGTCAGGCTTGTCCCTCAGGGAACCCAGAGAGATATTTTTAGTTTTTATTTATATCCTAAGGATTATTTTTAAGTAGACACGAGAACTAAACTTATATATGGTTATAAGGACAAAGTTTACAATGTAGTTCTGGATTGTGCTAGTTTAATACATTGGTGGTTTTAGCTTCTTCTCCAAGAGCCACGACTTCAGTCACTCTGGGTATTTGGCTAGATTTCCAGTACAACAACATTAAGAATGTCTAAAAAAAATAAGACATAATAAATCATACTATTAACTATGTGCCTAAAAATACCTATAATATTGGAAATTACTGTATAAACATCCATACATTGTTTAAATGAAGTTTTCCTTTCTGAGCTTAAAATGCTTCTTCCAAGAGTGATTAACCACCTACCAAAAACTCCAACAGCAGTCATGAAAAACCTGTTTTTAGTTATTTGCCAGGGTGGTCCAAGAGATTCCCCAAGCATTATAGGCCCATGATTTCTCCCCAGAGGTGGAAGGTAAATCCCTATTATTGAAGACACTATGCCCTTCAGATACAGGACACAAAGGCCCCTGAGCAGGAACTAATTTGAGAGCCTCCTTTATGACAGATATCTTTCAGGGTACTGGAAATTTCCACATAAATTTCCAAAGGAGGAAAATAACCAACATTCATATCTAGCTGCAGCACTTTTGTACCACAAGGGCTATTTGCATAATAACTAGTAATAAGGCAGCAGTAGTGGCTTACACACCTTGGCACTTAACAACTCCAATGGAGTTTAAGACCTCCTCAACAAGAAGGAAATAAAACCTTCTTCTTGAGATTTATGTGGTCTGTGAGTTGTATCTTGGGTATTCTGAGCTCTGGGGTTAATATCCACTCATCAGTGAGGAGATACCATGTGTGTTCTTTTGTGATTGGGTTACCTCACTCAGGATATTTTCTAATTCCATCCAATTGCCTAGGAATTTCGTGAATTCATTGTTTTTAATAGCTGAGTAGTACTCCATTGTATAAATGTACCACATTTTCTGCATCCATTCTTCTGTTGAAGGACATCTGGGTTCTTTTCATCTTCTGGCTATTATAAATAAGGATGCTATGAACATGGTGGAGCACATGTCCTTGTTATATGTTGGAGCATCTTTGGGGTAAATGCTCAGGAGTGGTATCCATCCCATATACAGATACCAAGTCCAGATACTATTGTGGATGCCAAGAAGTGCTTGCTGACAGGAACCAGATATAGCAGTCTGAGAGGCTTTGCTGGAGCCTGACAAATAAAGGAGGGATGCTCCCAGCCAACCATTGGACTAAGAACAGGTTCCCAATGGGTTCCCCAATGGAGGAGCTAGAGAAAGGACTGAAGGAGCTAAAGGGGTTTGCAACCCCATAGGAAGAGCAACAATATCAACCAACCAGACCCCATAGAGCTCTCAGGAACTAAACCACCACCCAAAGAGTACACGTAGAGGGACCCGTGCTTCAGCAGCATATGTAGCAAAGGATGGCCTTGTCAGTCCCTTGGTCCTGGGAAGGCTTGATGCCAGGGTGGGGAGGTAGGAGTGGGTGGGTGGGTGAGCACCCTCATAGAAGCAGGGGGGAGAGGATGGGATAGGGATTCTGGAGGGGAACCCAGGAAAGGGGATACATTTGAAATTTAATAAGTAAAATATCCAATTAAACAAAAGAAAATAATGTACATTTGCTATTGATGGACTACGTAGATACATTAGTTGAAAATTTGCCAATGATATTTGTTAAGGTGCATTCAACTTTCAGATGAATGAATTTCTAAAAAAAAAAAACAATGAAAACATCAATGAAATAAAAGAGAGAGAACCAAAACACCAAACCAATCCAAAACAACAACAAACAATTCATGAGAATTAAATTGAATGCTATTTAATGAGAACCATGATAAAATCTATTGCATCTACTTCTTCTCACTAAGAAGGTAAGTAGTTACTTTATCTAGTGTGTAGAATACTCCAACATTCTATACTATACTCTATCACCTAATGACAAATTTAGTTATTATATCGATTGTCCTATTGTTGTAATCCTTGTGTTATTTTATTCAACACTAGCCTCAAACTGATACTGTTAATTTAAATATGCCAAAGAGAAGCTATTAATATCTTCCTTTCAGAAAATAAGAAAAAAGTACTTCACCTAAGGAATGAAAATGGAGACCTATAACTGTGCTTGCTGATATCGACAAGCATAAATCTGTATGCAAAATTGTGAATTAGGAAAATGACAGTTGTGCTAATTTTTCTATCACACTGCAGAAGACATATCTGTATTACATATATTTTTTTCTTAGTTCACATGGAAGAGGAATCAATTACTGCCGCTTGAAAAGTTTCTGGTGACAAGTAGGGATCTCAAAACATCCTCTCATGTATAAAGTACCACTCTATTTCTAAACTAAAGGACAGAATTAATCAGAGAAAGGAGATTCTAGAGTGAAGGGAGCTAGCATAACTTTACTCCTTTATGTGGCATAGGTCCATTTAGCTGATTGCTTGGGTCTGTCTGCATAGGCTGAGCCTATTATAGTAGTGTCTAGTAAATAATGTCTGTCATTATTTACTTGAGGTTCATAAGAGAAAAAAATTATGGGTCACTTTGATTGCTAATTTGTAGATCTTAATTCATTGGACAGAGATTTAATTGGTTATTCCACTTTCAATAAGAAATGTTAACTCACCTAACACAATTAAATTTATTTTTTCAATAAAAATTCTTAGTCATTCTTTTAACTCTATAAAATAAAAATCTATAGCCTCTAGTTTAGTCACTTAGACCATTAACTATCTAATTCAATAGAGAAAGTAATTAAATTTGTATGACATGACTACTTTTCCACAAATGAATCAGGCTCATTACTCATGTTTTATTGGTATTTCAATCACTTATTATTTTTAGTTAGTGGCTTATGAGTGGTATCATATGCAATAGAAACATGGATCCTATGAAGTCTAAGAATTACCAGATAGTTAGCACTATGTTCCTTTTGCTCGTTGTAATTTCTTAATTTACTTGTCTTGAAAGCAACAAATAACATATCAAGTATGAAAATTACATTAAATTATTTTTTAAGTTTTTTAATTTGTGTGTTTATGTGTGCCTATGAGTATGTAGAGCACTTGTTTATAATGCTTTTACTGTCCAGAAGAGGATATTAGATTCACTTGAGCTGGAGTTAGATGTAGTTGTGAGAGGCTGATGTGCAGGAAAGGGAATTTAGGCACTCTGGAAAAGCAGTAAACACTCTGTTTAGTCATCTCTCTAAACCACACTGTTTGTATCTTAAGAACTGGAAAATATCTGAAACCCATTGCTGTATAAATATTGCTTCTTTGCTGCCTACGCACTTGCTCACCACTATTAAGATGTCTGCATTTCCAAGCCATGAAGTTAAATATTTTCACAGATTATGTGTTAAACATGAATTATTTATATTTTTTCTTATCCAGCTATTTTAAAGCAAAGTCAATTAATGGAAGTGAAATATTGGGTGAGTATCATAAGCCAAGAATTGTGAGGTTCACAAAGGTAGGCCATGTTACTTCTACCTCTGAGCAAGTTGTCCATGTTATTCTTTAGAAATCTTTAATATATTTTATTTCTTTATTTTAACTAATAGTATTAAATGTCTTCCAGTAACCATGTATTTTGATAGTATAATACACTCCTAATAGCAATCAATATTATCATTATAAACACATCAATTGGTTGCATTATATTACTCCTCATTTTAAAGATTTATTTATTCAATTTTATAGGTATAAGCATTTTATCTAAATGCATGTATGTCTATTATATTCATTACTGACTGGTGCCATTGGAAGTCACAGGAGGGCATCAGATTTTTTAAAACTGGACTTATGGATGGCTGTGAGCCATGTTTTGGTACTGGGTACTGATCTTGGGTCCTCTGAAAGAAAAGACAGTGCTCTTAACTGCTGAGCCATCTCTCCAATCCGTATTTTTTTTTTAAAGGCATAAATACTTGCATAAGTTTAGATACTTGAAGAATTTTACGTGTAATATTCAAATCCTATTTCTACTGATTTGTTAAAGATCAGTTTATATACAAATTTATATATAATACACATATAGAAAAAAAAGCAAGAAAGGCAGTAAGAAATGATTTCTCATTCATAAGTTTAGATAAGTGTAACACATGTGCACTCTAAGGGTGGGCCGTAATTCTGCATGATGATTGGCTATAGTGAACACACTAACCTCTCCTATGATTCCTTTTAACCTCCCATATCTTATTAGTATTAGCAAGAGGTGGTCTTCAACACACTGGCTTGGGTTATTTCTTCATTTTGTAGGACTATCACACTTTTCTTTAGATTTAATTATAAATTATATTGACTTGTGTTTGAGGGTATGTTTGTCTCCATCTGCTTAGTTGGCCATATTTCCTAGAAGTTTATTCAACATGTTCTGTCTGTGTATAAAATTTTCCTTAAGATTAGGTAGTTTTTGAATCTGTGAACATATGATAGAATATAAATATACTTTTCTTTAAAAAGCTATCTATTCATACATCACTCCTACTGACTTTAAGCAACTGTGAGTCAATACAGAAACAATTTAATAACCTTATTTTGATACACCTAATTTAATAAACATTCATACTATAAGATAGATTGAAATTATTAAGTATAAGTTGCTAAAATCTATTAATTCAATGTCAAAAGCTGAGATGAAAACTTTCTATCTTATTTTGAGAATGTTTTTTTAGCTATTGGTCTTTATCTTCATGTAAATTCTAATATTAGTGATACATTCCTAAGCTGAATATCATTTTTAATATTCTTCTTTTGTCTGTATGTGAACACTCATGTTTATACATATGCACCTGTATATGTGAATGTGCATGAACATGTGTGCACATGTGTGTGGAGGACAGAGGTGGTCTTCAAGTGTCTTCCTCTACTGCTAGCTTCCTTAATATTTGAGGCAGGTTCTCTGTTTGAACCTGGAGCTAATCGATTTCATTAGACAGGGTAGCCTGCAAGCTTTAGGTGTCTGTCTGTCTTTGCCTTACCTAGTGCTATAGTTATAGACATGTACAGTTGTGTCCAGCTTTTACAATTGTACAGGGGAACCAAACTCAGCTAATTATACTTATGTAAAGAACACTTCACCTTCACTGACTGAGCCATGACTCCATCATCCTACATTTACTGTTCCAAAAATGCTAAATACTTTCAAAGTTAAAATTCAGCATTGGTACATTTTTGCAGTGAGTGGTCTCAGTCTTAAATAGCTCCTATTTGGTAATGGAGTTCAGGTCATATGGATATACTATCTCTTTAGTGGATACTGATCCTGTTACATTGGCTGTTAACACGTTTCTTGTTCTAGGACTTTAGGACTCTCTAAATTTGCAAAATGATAGTCTGTGAAGCAGTCATTTACATTGAAATTGGATATTTATTATAGCAGGCAGCTAATTTTTAAAGTTCAATAGCTCTCTAGAGGGTCTCATAGGAGATGTAACTACCCCTAAGTTATTACTTTGTAATAAATATGGAAATGAATGTTCTTATATCTTTTTCTTCTTACCTGACAAGAAGTAATATTGTAGATGTCTCTACATCATAAGCATCTGGGATTAGATGAGGCTGATGTGCTATTTCACAGATTCTTCTGTAGTACCACTGGATGCATATTCAGTAGTTCACTTACTGACTTGCTTGCTATATACAGAGAAGATTAATTCATTTCCTTCATATTTATAGAAAAATATAGCATGACATTAAATTAAAACTATATTTATGTTTAGGCTATAAACCAACCCAACGTGTTAAATATTGTTAAATTGATTTGTGTAACATGCAGAGCTCAAGATTAAATACCAGAATATACATGTGTGTTTTTGTGTGTGTGTTTATGTTGTATGTGTGTGAAAGATATGTATGTATATGTATATAAATATGTGTATATATATATATATATATATGTATATATATGTGTGTGTGTGTGTATACCACAAATGTGTGTATGAAACAAAAATAAACATAATTGGAGGCTTGGGACCTGGGGAGATGGCCTAAGTAGATAAAGTGTTTGCTGTGTTAACATGAATATCTGAGTTCAGATTTCTAATAATATAATTAATTTATAATATAAATCTATATATATGTACATATACTTAGGAGTATATATTCATTTAGGAATATATATATGTATACACACACACATATAAATATATATATATATATATATATATATATATATATATATATATTCATATATGTGAATATATATTCCTAAGTAAATAAATCAGTAATTTTTCAACCTATAAGTCATGATCCTTTTGGAGGGTTGAATTATCCTTTTACTCTTCTGCTATCTTCTGACATCTGATACTATCTTCTCTTTAACTGAGAAATAGCCACTGAATCTCTACTCCTTAACTTCTTCTTATTTATATTATAAGAAGAATTATATCTTCTTATTTATATAGTGAGATATTGTTCTCACTATATAAAAGCTAATAATCTACAAATCAAATATAATTATTTCATTATTCTGTCTCAAAGCTCTAGATCATTCTGACATAGGATAAAATCTGAGGTAAATCTTCTATTGCAACACTAGTGACATTTACACCCTAACTTCTACAAATGGTTGTCCTACTGTCTGGAATAGAAGTTCTTTCCATTATATTTCCTAAGTGAAAAAAAGAAGAAAGAAAGAAAAGAAAGAAAGAAAGAAAGAAGAAAGAAAGAAAGAAAAAAAAGAGGGAATGAAGGAAATTTTATATCTTCTAGGAAGCTCTTTATCCTTTTAACCATTGCTTAATTTTTCTTTTCAAATTTATTAGTATGTATTTATCAGCACATGGCACAAATCTTAGAAAGATCTATCTTAATGAAATGTGTCACCAAAGCTGCTCTTCCAGGATGGCATATAATATTTTACATAGAATACAATTAGGAAGGAACTGTTGAATAAACAACCTTCCTAAAAAAGAAAAGAGATAAGTTTGGGATTCAAGTAACAGCTTTGATTCTTTGTAATAAAGGTGCTTTAGAGAAATGATAATGACAAAAAAAAATCATTCTCAAGTTACATGGATTCAAGGGATATTTTAATTAAATTATTTCATTTATTTATATTCTAAATTTCCCCATTCTAAGTCCTTTCCTCTCTGAGTTCTTCATCCCATTCCTCTTCCCTTTGCTCAAGAAATAGTTTTAAGAAATTATTGTCATATAGAACTTGAGTTTTCTGGAAAGAAAAAAAAGAAAGAGAGAGAGGGAGAGAGAGAGAGAGAGAGAGAGAGAGAGAGAGAGAGAGAGAGAGAAAGAGAGAAAAGAAATAAAGGAAAAGAAAAGAGCAGAGAATAAAATGCCAGGCATTGTGCTGCTTGAATCCACTGGGAAAGTCCAATGACTTAGACTCAATTCAGATTTAGATTAAATAAATTTATTCTTACTACTAGGAGAAGGACAGCAGCCTTAGAGCCAGACAGCAAGCCAGTGCTGAAGGGACTAAAGGAAGGTTTATAAAGGTGAATATCAAAGGTGTACACAGCAACTATCTATAGAATTTGCATCAAAATAAGAAAATTATTTTACTTCTCTCAGTTGTTTCTCTTAGGATAGTAATAAAAAGTCCATTTCATCCCAGTCCCACAGCAATAAGCAGGTCTATAAAAGCAGAAAACAAATGGTTAAATATATTGCACTAGGAACACCAATATCTTATTTTTATCTCACTTTAAGCTATAGGGATCTCATGGGCATTCCATAGCAAAGGTCAACAGTACTTAAGGGATGCCTGGTACCGTATTAAGTTTCTTTAGCCATCATGGGAGGGTTATGGTAAATTATCAAACAGGTCTCAGCATTCTGAACATAGCACCATCAGGTTAGGACTGACTGTTACAACCACACCCAGTATGCATAAGTTCCTAGATATTTATATTGGAATTGGATAAATGAAAACTAATAAAATAATACATCATAGAATTTCTTACTAGCTTATGCTTAAAAAAAACCCTTAAATTTAATTAAAATCATGAAATAATTCTAAAAATGGTAAGAACAAGATAAGGTTACCTGAATAAAAATATTTATTGTGAAGAACTCATGGTACAAATTCTCTCACTGAAGGAGAATTATAGTGTTGTTAGTTTCCTCATTCTAATGAGTGTGCATAGGTTGGCTGTATTGGAAAATGTGGTTCACAACACAGAATTTTATTTACTGAAAATTCTATAATTATATGTAGAATTTGATTAATTTTGGCATTGGTTAAGCATTAGGGACATACTGACAATAATGAATGGTAAAAAAGACCTAGTTTGAAAACTGATTTTTTTCATTGTATCAATATCCCCTTATCTTTTCAACAACATAAAGTTATTTGAATAAAAATAGCAAAATAAAAAAAACTAGTTAAGTTAAACCAGATATTGTTCTGGTTTGCAAGCCATACAGATTTCTGGTCTACTACAGCAAACTTGTTTCCTTACTATGTGTGTACTCTACCTTTATAGTTCTAATCCCAAAGAGTTCATATTTTCAGTAGAGGCTACAAGAATAACAGAGTGGAACTAGTCTGCTCTTCAGCAACTTATGTTATGTGTGAGTAGAGAAATTATCCACTTCATATTAAAGAGGTGTCATGGATGATTTCAGAAAACGAACAAAATCAAAGTATGGGTGATGAGTCAGTGACTGGGTAGCACAGTCAGGTCAAGACTCTGAAGATACAGTATTGATTCCTAAATTAATTTATTGCCTGATGTTGTTGTTTGTGTATGCTTTGCCCAGGGATGGCACTATTGGAGATATTGCCGTGTTGGAGTAGTTATGGCCTTGTTGGAAGAAGTAAGTTTATAGGGAGTAGTTCTGATGCTTTGGTCAGGAATCTGTGTGTGCACACTGAACATCCTGTTCCCCAATTGGTTCTTGATCAATCAATAAAGATGCTAGCAGACACTGGCTAGGCTTCTCTAAGCTTCCTGCAGCTAGCATTTTCTTTACTCCTTGATTAACACTCAAAACCTGCCATTAGGTTAATTGCCCAGTTACCTTCTCTTTGCTCAACACCCTACATCTGCCCTCAGCTTAGTTGCATTTCTAATCTCACACCTGAGGAAGCAGACAATGGCCCCTCCACCTGAGATCTCACATGGCTAGTCAATCTTTCTCCCTCTGCCACATGAGGAATTCTCTTTCCTCTCCTGTGTCTCATAGTCTTTCTATGGGAACCTGGAATTTCCACCTCTTCCACCCATCTATTAGCCACTAGCATCTTTATTGCTCAATAGAGAACCAATTGAAAAACAGGAGCTTCAATGTTCACACTCAGATTCCCAATCAAAGCATCATAACAATCTCCTACATCTCACATTTTCTGTCCAATTTAAAAAAAAAAAAAAAACCAAAACAAAACCTTCTCTCAGACATAAATTGAACAAAACCATAACAATCAAATAAATTACAAAGTATGATATACAATTAACATCTAGTTCATATTATTTGTCAATTAGGTAGAGTACTTTTCCATCATTCCTAACTTGAAGAGTTTATATTCTATCCCTGAATTATGCATAGATTTTAGCCTGTAACACCATCTGAAAACCAAGTCTTACATTCTATAACCTCTCTCTCAATGCTAAACAACTTGAGCTTGATTATGGGATGATAATTAGTCTTCAACCCCACCAGAAATCTGAGAATGAATAACATATTGCCTGAGTATATAGAAACCACCAAGCAGCTTGCCAAACTACCTGGACAACCCCTAATTTCTTATAACACTGGAGCATCTGTCTTAAGCCTGCTGGCCCAGAACCGTCTAGCAGACCTTTCATGGAGCAGGAAATATGAAGGAATATTACTATGTCTCGGTAGAGCTTAGTATTCAACTATCCCACTGCTGTTTGTCCTTTTTGGAAAGTATATTGTCTGCAGATGATATAAGTAATTTCGGTCTAGTAGCTCCCTTGCCACCATAAGCAACTTCACTTGGAGGTAAAGATGTTCAATTCTTCTTTGAAGGGGAATGGGGAGCTGACAGGAGGAGACGTGTCTCATGATCGAAAGACCTATTAATGAAATAATATTAAATGTCACATGCTTTGGATTTCTGATGTTTTTGAAGACTAAGTAAGGTATCACTGAACTGGTCAACCTTGACTACTCTTAGCCATTTCTATTGAGTAATTTGAAAACACTTTATTATAGTTAAATCAAATCTAACATAACCATAAATTTGTTATCTGGCTCTTAACTTGTGTTACTTAATCATCTTAATCAGTTTATAAAGCAGCTATTAGAAGGACTGAGTCAAAGCCTTTTACTCATAAATAGGTTGAATTGGCACAACAATTCCTAAGAACAACAATATTAATTTCAAATTTTGTATCAACATACAGATTTATACCAATGAAAACCTTAATTTTCTATCAGTGTGTAATTTATGAACCAATGTAAGGAATTTTAACTTAAATTTTGCATCAATTACAAAGATTTTTTTAATCAATGTAAGACTATGGTTATACAATGCTTTGTACAAGAATAAAATTTAGTAATCCATCACATCTATTCCATTCCTATTCAAAATTAAGACTATTTCCAAATTATCCCTTAAGATGACAACCTGTCTGTAATTGGTAAAAATAACCATTACCAGACAGCCAGACCTAGGGAATGGGGCTGATGTCTCTCCAGCTTCTTCCTGCTGAATAGATGTGACAAGAAATTCTCTAAAGGGGAGGGGAAGGTAGGAACATTAGAAAATTTGGTTAGACTTAAGACCGTGGAGCATACCTAGTCTACACAGATCTACCTCCATGGGCTGAACCTAGGCCTCCCTGCACATATGTCGTAAATGTGCAGCTTGGTTTTCATGTAGGTCTCAAACATCTGGAGTGGGGGCTATCCCAAAACATGCAGCCTGTATATGGAGTACGGTCTTCTAAAAAAAAAACAGTTGTTCAGTTATTCATGGAATATTATTTTTTATATCTCTTGTATTCAGTTTGCAACTACTTCATTGAGAATTTTTGTATGTATATTCATGAGGGATACTGGACTATAATTTATATATTTTTGTTGGGTTTACACTTGATTTCACTATTTCAATATTATTTGCTTTGTGAAGGAGCTTATTGTGGTTCTGAATTTTTTTAAACATAACTCAAAAAGTGTTGCTTGTTTGAAGGCTCTATAGAATTCTTGTATAAGTATATCTGACCCTTGGTATTTTGCTTGTTTGTTTATTTTCATTTTATTCTGTTTGAATGCTTTTTAAATTTTTTTGATTTGCTGAAAATAAAAATAAAAATAAAAAAAATAAAAAAAAATAAACAAAGTAAAAATATATAAAAAAAAAAAAAGAAGCTAGTTTTAGCATCAGTTTTTCAGTCACTGCATATTTGAAAGGTTCAGAGCTTGACTGAGGTTCTGACTGGATCCATCTAAAAGGTTGGATGAGGCAGGATGGCCTGGAATCAGCTGAAATCCCCCAAGGTGTTTTGGACAGCAACTGGAAGCAGGGGGCCAAGCAGATTTGTTCAGCCTCTCTGAGGATCAATTTCACTAAAGCTGTACATTCTGTAATATATGAACCTCACAACCAAATTTAGTGCTATTAAGATATTTGTGTGGATTGTGCAGGGTGCACATTTCAGTTAAGGATGAAAATTTGTGTCGGGGAGCCAAGCCCAGGAAACTACCTGCTGTTCTGGGAGATACTCAGAGAATTGCTTGCTGTTCTGGGAGGCTTAGTCAATACAAGGTTAAGAAAGGATGTTCTCAGGTCTCAGGTCCCAGGAACGACTGGCGTTTCCTGGGAGCTGGTTACGACAGCAGGAAGGTCTAGGGCAATAGCTGCCTCTTTTGGGAGAACCTGACCCTTAGCTAAGAAAGAATTTCCTGTTCATAAAGAACCGTTGCCCCAGGACATTCTGGGACAAGCCGCAGAGTGCTCCATCGGATCAAGAGTTGATAGAATCCCCGCCCTGTTCTTTGTCCCCCTTCCTCCCTTGCCTAGAATATATATTGTAAACCACTTCTGCATTAAAGTGAGGCCTTGATAAGACTCCCCTTTTTGCTTGGCCCTCCTTTCTCTGCCCATGTTCCTTTGCAGGTGAGGTCCTCCCTGAACCCCAAGAAAAACTGGACCCGCGGGTCCGGTCAAATTTGCACCTTGTTTGAGCAGGTGAAAGATAGCTTTCATTTTTATGAGTTAATTTTATCAATAACTAATTCTAATAAGTCTTCGTTCATGCCATGTGAAGGATGACATGATGAATCCTTACCTGTCTTTTTGATTTTCTCGAACTTTTCTAGAATTTCAGTAGGGTCTTCCCTGGTCATATCTGATCCATATGACTCTGGATGGGATCCAAAGCCCTCTCCTCCTTTCCTGTTAATATAAACACAGAGCCTCTCTCCCAAAATAACATGTATTGGTCCAGTAACTGGAAATCATTAAATGTTTACCTTGAGGAATTCCTAGAGGAATTTTAATATAACCACCAAACTCATAATCATATGCATTTTGATAACTAAAACAATTCAAAGTAATAAAGTAGTCTAAACAAATATTAACTGATGAGACAGTGCTTCTGCTGTCCCCTGACTTGACCTTTATGAAATCAAGGCCTAAATTATTTATATAATATAAACTTAAATTCCCTTCTGCTTACTGTACAAGCCTATTTCCAGGCTCTTTCTTTATATAATCCTCAAGGCCTAAATTTCTACTGTGTAAAAGAGGTTAGGCTTCCTACCCCTTGCCTTCAATTTAACTTTTTAAGATTGAATGCCTCAATATTTCTATTTCTCTGTAATTAACTTAATTAAATTCCCTCCTGCTTACTGTATCACTCTCCCCTGACTTCCCTATTCTGTGGAGCTTAATAGGTATATATTTAAGAACATTAAAACAATTACTATTATACTTCCTACTGTCCTTAAAAACAGTTAAATCAAATGTTAAAAACCTATCCTTTGATATTTTGCTGGCTGGAGACAGGCAGCTTTATTGTTTGTTTTTCACTGCCACCCTCCTAGCATTCAGGGAACCAGTCAGCCTGTCTGCACTGCAGAAGTTCCCAGCATCTTGGCTTAAGTACTTGTTAGCACTGGCTATGTTGCTTTGTTCTTGTTTTCAGGAGCTGGAGCCATGTGACTTGACATGCCTCACTGAGAACCAATTCTTCCTCCTTCTAGATATCATTTTCGTGTGTGTGTATATCATTTGAAAATTAACAGTGTATTCTCTCCTGAGCTCTGTGTGTGTGTGTGTGTGTGTGTGTGTGTGTGTAGCTATGCTTCATCCCCAGATCCAAGAGAACCAGGACAGGGGGAGTGTGGTCTACTTGGGGCTTAAAGCAGAGTAGTACATGATGTGTTTATAAAAAGATAAAGAAATAAAGAATATGTTATGGGTGTGTGGTGAGGCATGGGGGAAGAGAATGTCGCAGCAGGTTCATGCAGAGGCATCCCTTCCCCCTGTGGGACCAGCCACATACCTATTCTAGTATAGAACATAGCTTATTCAAGGCATGGGGAGGGAAGTTAAGAGGGTAGTAGGGGCAGAGAGGGAGAGAAAGAGGGAGAGAGAGAAAGAGAGAGGAGAAGAAAAGAAAAGAGAAGTAGAGAGAGGCTGGCCATGACCAAGTGGAGAGAGGAGGAATGGAATGGGGAAGGGGAGAGGGAAAAGGAGAAGCAAGAGGCAAGAGATCAGGGTATAAAGATATCAAGAGATCAAGAGAGAGAGGAGAGGGCAAGTAGCCCCTTTAATAGTGGGCCAGGCCTACCTGACTGTTGCCAGGTAACTGTGGGGAGGAGCATACCTGGCTGCGCCGTGTAACTGTGGGGGTGGAGTTTAGACAGAATTACTAACATTCTCCCATTTTGGTTTAATTAAAAAAGAAAAATTAGAAAGAGGTGATGGTGAAGCAGGGATAGAATCATTGTAATATCTGGCTACTTCCGGCTGACAACGGCGACTATGTGTTTCTAGGAAACCCAGAAAAATGGGTATGGGGATGTTCATGCTGTCCAGGATCTGTGGAGCCATCTGAGGATATGTCAGAAGGAACAGGTCCAGTAGAAGCATCTGTGTGTTTGACAGATGGAACATCTGGAGGTTGCTTCTCTGGAGCTGTTCTGGATGCGTCTGAACTTGACAAGATGTAGGGAATAAGATTAAGTACAAAGAATAATTTTTCTTAAGATGTACATTTAAAACTCAAAGAAATCCCACCCTTTGAAATAGGTAGTAAGTGGAAAATTTAGGCAGATGTATTTATCTGTATGGAGTCTATTTGGCCCATGAGAGGTAGATCTGAGTGGGTTTTTTTGTAGCTTATAGTGGGCCAGGCCTACCTGGCTGTTGCCATGTAACTGTGGGGGTGGAATTTATACAGAATCTAACAGTACACACTACACCTATATATGTCACTGTGGGCATGGGCTTTAAGACCCTCATCCTCACTGCCTGAAAGGCAGTCTTCTAGTGACCTTCAGATAAAGATGTAGAACTCTTAGTTCCTCCAGCATCATGCCTGCCTAGAGGCTGCCATGCTTTGGCCTTCATGATGTTGGACTGAACCTCTGAACCTATAAGCAGCCCCAATTAAATGTTGTCCTTACAAAAGCTGCCTTGGTCATAGTGTCTGTTCATAGCAGTAAAACCATAACTAAGATACCTAATAAGAAAGAATAAAATAAAGAATCTCTGAAGTGTTAAAGTTGTGCTTATATAAGATTTGGTTATTTGAAATTGCCTACCTGTGAAACAATTCTTCAGTTTGTCACATTTTAAGTTCTGGGTAGCTGAAGATCCTGGGGCTGTCCCAGCTACTGCAGAGGAGCAAGAGTTGGCATTAGCATACAAGCTTTGGCAATATGAATGATGACAATGACTATTTATTGATTTTTCAAATCTATTCTTTAAAATGTCAATCATGTGTTTTTTAAATAACAGGGACATTTTCTGAGAAATGTACATTGCATCTTTAAGTAAATATCACAGAACATACATACACAAAGCTAGACCATGTAGCCTGCTACATACCTAGGGTACATTGTACAGTCTAACGCTCCTAGGCTACAACCACTCTATGGTATCATATTAAGTATTATAGACAAATGTATTACAAATGGTATTTGTAGATATAAATACAAAAAGGTGTGATTAATCAAATTCATAGAATAAGAAATCTTCAAGTTCATATAAGCAGCAAGAGCAAAAAGAATGGTTTTCTTTTTCTTTTTTTTTTGGTTTTTTGAGACAGTGCTGTCCTGGAACTCACTCTGTAGACAAGGCTGGCCTCGAACTCAGAAATCCGCCTGCCTCTGCCTCCCAAGTGCTGGGATTAAAGGCGTGCGCCACCACTGCCCAGCTCATTTTTCTAGTATTAGAGATCAACCTCACACACACTAAACAAGTGCTCTACAAATTTGCATCCTCAGCCCATTTCCATAGAAACTCAAATGTACATGGCATATATATGTGGTATATTTGAAGTTTTTCATTGACCAAAAGGTTATGTGCACATGACTAAACTTCCTGTCTTATATTCCTATAGAAGTCATAATTTTAAAACTGTCACTGTTATGGATGTGTGTGTGTGTTTCTTCAGATCTAGAACATGTATACAGATGACTTTAGAGGCTAGACATGAAATGGATACAGTGTAGCTGGTGTCACCATCAGTTGTGAACTTCCCAACATGAGTGTTGGATTAGAACTTGGGTACTGTGGAAGTGCAGCAAGTGTTCGTACCTGATGGACCATCACTTTGACCCCAAGAATTTCATATTTTCTTGTCAGAAGAATTTTTCAGAAATGTGAAAGGGCACAACAGCAGATACAGGATTCCCTAATGAAAGAAAATATCAATTTGTGTCTGTCTCCCTTCAAATTAAATTAAGTATCTTATTTGTATTCCTTCAGTTGTTACTCTACTATTGTGTACTCATTTCAGATATGTTGATTGTACTAATTAAGAATGATTGGGCTTTCCAAGAAGCTTCCAGTTTTTCACAAAAAAAAAAAACCAAACAAACAAACAAAAAAAACCCCGATTTTATATATATGAGAGTTTACAATAGTATACAATTTGTATTATCAAGATAGTGGATAGTAACTACAAAATCAAGCATTCAGTTCCCAGTTAATGCTTATAAATATGTGAATCTTGCAATTTATACTTTACAGTTTCTTTATGGTGGGTGTATGGCAAAGCTAATTTAATCTTGGGTAGATGGCAAATAATGTTAAATCATTTCAGATTATTTTCTTCTGCTTCAAAATATCTTTATCTGTTGGTTATTCTTTTGAACATGTCATAGTGCCAAATGATACATGTAGCAAGTGGTATTCCAAATTGTAAGTATTTTGGATGAGTGAGAATGTAGGAAATGTTAGTATACTAGAATATCTCTATATCTTTCTTGATTTTAACTTATTGAATTTTGGATTTTTGAACTTCAGTTTTTCACTTTCACTGTTTATATTTCTTAACAATAAGTATACTATAACTTACTTCTTGTTACTTTTAAAGGCAGACAAAAGCAAAATGAATCACAGTCAACATTTGCTTTTAGAAAGGGCCTCTTACACCTAACATCACTCAGCTTGAAAAGAATGACTTGCAGAACAATTGCTCTGAACTTGAAGCTTTCAAGGCATTGACACAAGATTGAAGGACTTGAAAGGAAGATAAAATTGGACCCGAGAATCTGCCCTGTTTATTTTCAAACAATCAATGAGAAGAACAGTGATCTTACAAGTTGTCAGCACTCTCTTTTGAACAATATTGGCTGACAGGCTTCTAGATTTTTTGTTAGCTTGTTGACTTTTCTCTCTGTACAAGAATTATGAGAAAACAAAACAAATCAGAGAAAATTCTCAAAGATTGTCTAAGAAACTGTAGCCATTAATGCAACATGGACAGTACTGTGGATGTGTGAGTTCAATATCTCAGAAGAAAGATAAGGAAAGTACTGGGACATGAAAATCCTCAATAAACACAGTGAAGTTCCAAGCTTTAGTTGAATTTTTTTTAAAGTAATATTAGTGCTTAGTTAGTTGATTAGAAGTATTAAAAGTTTCTGATTAAATTTTTTGCTTACACAAGGCTATGTGGCAACTATTTATAATCTGGCAATTTATAAATTGGCACAACTGAAATATAATGAATTGCTTTTTAGTTTATTATTTTTAATTTATGTTTGTTCTAAGCTTTGAAAAGAAATGCCATCATATGAATATATTGCTAAAACTAAAAGTTTTACCAGTGAATTTACATGTTTTAAACATTATACATACTAATCTTTGAAACTTTCATGAATATATATCACACATTTTGGCCATACCATCTTCTAGCCCCTTTCTTCAATTTGTATTGGACCCTCTTAAGACAAATCTCTCCTACCCTCATGGATGTGTGGTCATCCACTGAGTTAAATATAGCCTGCCAGTGATTGCCCCACCAAAGAAAAGTGACCTTTTCTCCTCTACAGCCATTAACTAGCAATAGTCTCTTAACTAGATGTGGGATATTGTGAGGCTCTCCTGCTTCATGCTTGAAATTTTAACTATTTTGTTTAGGTCTTGTGCAAGAAATCACAGCTGCTATGAGGTCATGTGTGGAATAGTCATGTCACATGCAGAGGAAAGCATTTCACAGTATATCACACTATGATCCAGCTCTTATATTTTTTACTCTTCTCTTCCATAGTATTACCCAAGCTTTCTAGGGTATGCTATCACTGAAAATTCATACTTGCTTATTCTAAGCACACTGAGCTCATACATGACTCTGCTTTAGCAACCATCCACGGCAATAACCAGCATCACTGACCAAGACTGAAAATGGAATAAGTTTATGCATATAAACAAAATATTTATAAGGCATTTTAAACAGTGATCTTTCAGTGAAAAAAAAGTATCTATATTGAAAGCTAAGTGTTTATGTAGGATTGGGGTGGAAGAGTGGGGAGTGGGGGTGGAGTATGGGGCAGGGTTAACCAAAACTAAAGATGCAAAAAGAAACCTTATGCAACCACACTAGTTTGTGAGATGAATAAAATACAATATGAAATAGGAATTTGAAAAGAAGTACTCTGCATGTATGAGGCCTATTCCTCTCAGAAGATATGGGTTATAAAATAAAGATCTCTGTCAGACATGGATTATCTGCCTATGAATTACTGGTCAGGGAAGCAACAGAGTCATCTAAAACTATACCGATGCTTGCTATTATTCTTGGTTATCCACAGTAACTAAAAAGACTAACACTTTTGTATATAATACAGAGTTATACACAATAATATAATGTAACATAATAAATATAATATGTAATACACTCATTGTCTTGCTTTACTTTGAATTCTAATTATTTGGCGACTTTTTGAGTTACTTCCTGTGTATGTTGACACGTACCTATTGTTGCATGAATTTCTCTTCCTTCAGCACATCCTTTCTTGGGTCTTTATATGATGCTATATGTTATCATGTATATACAGTGGACCAATCATGTTAGGAGTTCTTGTTTCTATTGTGGGAGAATGGTGTTTATAAAAATTTTCTGCATGTATATGGATATTGTGTGTGCTTCCAATGTCAGACAGCAAACACATATGTGTGCACATACCATTCATTGTGTACTTCTCTATAGTGCACACTCATGTATTTCTAGCTCCTTAACATAACTGTCTCCTAAGAAGTCTGCAAGAGTCTGACATATTCAGAGGTGGATGCTCACAGCTAACCATTAAACTGATTATGGGGTTCCCAACAGAGAAGATAGAATGAAGACTGAAGGAGTAGAAAGGGTATGGGACCCCATGAGGAGAGCAACAATACCAACCAACCAGACCCCCCAGGGTCTAAACCACCAGCCTGGGAGCGCTTAGGGAGGGACCCATGGCTCCAGCTATATATGCAAGGGAGCTATATATAAGTGGGAGAAGAGATTCTTGGTCCCATGAAGGCTGGACATCATGGGGGGGGGTATTCGAGGGTGGGGAGGTGAGGTTCTGGGGAGGGTGGGTGTGGGTACACAATCATTGAGGCAGGAGGAGGGGGGAAGGGATAGGAGTTCCTGGGAGGGAGGGGGGAAAGGGGGTAAGGGGAAAACACCTGAAATGTAAATAAAAGTTCCAATAAAAAAAGATAATTATTTAATTTTAAAGTTATATTATTTTTACCTTTTTTTCTTATTTTAAACTAAAAGTTCCCTGTGAACATCCAATATCCACCACCTGCCACCAATAATTTTTTATTTATTCTAGTGTACACTTACATAACAATGACACATTGTTAATTTATTACCCATTGGCTTATTTGGCCATCTAATGATGCCTGGATTTCTTTAATATTAGTAAATCTGGTTTCTTTCCATTCAATTTTGGAGAGAATACCTCACTAGTTATTCCTCAACTGCCATTCGTGTAATCTGAGGTGACCCTGAATATAAGGAATCATACCTCTATCTCAAGTGTTGGCATTACAAATGTGTGCCCCCATGATCCACTAATCTTTCTTTTACTTTTCTTAGAACTGACATATTTTTTGTACATGCTTACATGAGGGCATTTACATTCATTTACTCTTTCTTTCCTCATACCAGCATTTGACCTCTTCTTAAAAGATGTAAAAATACTGTGCCAGACCACTAGAATTTATTCCATTAAAAAGTTGAATATTATAGTTTGTATATTAAATTAACTCTGTATTTTTATTTTCTTTTTTACTTAAGTAAAATTATTTGAAATTACTTAATGTTATACCTGTGGGTTTTATAGTCTCATACTGTTACTTACGCTGTTTTGAAAAGTATTAAAAAAATTTGAACTTATAATATGAATACCTCCTCCCTCAACAGGTCAGTGTAGCTTTTTACCCCTCATCAAAGAAACTTCTTTTTGAAAGGAACAGTAACATAACATCATAATTGAAGAAACTGTAGTTGTAGAGCATAGTCTCCATGAATTCATCTGCCAAACTTTCCCACACTGAAAGACTCAGGTCCAGAAAGTTTTATTTGAGATAGTGTCTTCCAGAAATGTCAGAAGGTCTACCCACACGGTCTCACCACCATGGCTGCTGAAACATGACCTGAGCAAGGACAACACCAGTAGACATGTCAGTGTTGAAGTGGAACAGCTCAGGAGGCTTCAACCTAGAGAAAGAACCACACATCACTAAGGAACCAAGAAGAAACTGTCTTTCCCTGGAGGGAGCATAACAATTGCTTATCTAACTCCAAATGGTCAGCCCTGTTTTTGATATGCACATTTGAGAAATGACTCATATTTTCATTTTATTATTTTAAAAACCTTAGTATTTAAAATATTAAATTTAAATATATTTTGGTCAAATTCTTTCCCTCTTCCAAGTCCTTCCAGATCTTTTCCTTACCCAATCAAGTTTAAGCACTTTCTCAAAAAACAAACTCAGTACAACACAATGCTCCCCCAAATCCAGGAAACAAAATAAAGTACCACTCAAGAGGAAAAAAGAAAGAAAGAAAGAAAGAAAGAAAGGAAGAAAAAGAGAAAGAAGAGAAAGAAAACTTCCATTCTGTAACAAAATAAGAGCACATCAAAACTGAGGAATCAATTTTATATTGGTCAAATATTCCTGTATGTGAGGTCTATTCTGAAATGTTAAATATACCCTTTACCATACAGGCTCCGTGGTTGATGCTTCAGTCTCTCTGAGTTCATATGAACTTTGATCAGGTTGATTTAGAGGATAATGGTTTTGGTGT
Source organism: Mastomys natalensis (assembly GCA_021653895.1). Taxonomy (NCBI): domain Eukaryota; kingdom Metazoa; phylum Chordata; class Mammalia; order Rodentia; family Muridae; genus Mastomys; species Mastomys natalensis. Next base: position 11,603 of record JAJTUV010000774.1, on the reverse strand, counting down.
CCTCTATCCTGTCTGATTCTTACACCTCATCTCTCTCCTCTTTCATTTGGTTACTAAGCTCTGAGAGGAAGAATTTAATGGAGATTTTTCCATTTATGGCTGAGTGTTCTAAGTTTTTTTTCTCATTTTTTATTGGTTATTTTATGTATTTACATTTCAAATGTTATCTCCGTTCCCAGTTTCCCCTCCACAAGTCCCCTATCGCCTGCTCCCTTCCTCAGCCTCCATGAGGGTGCTCCTCCACCCGTCCACCAAGTCCTGCCTCAGTGCCCTAGCATTACTCTACCCTGGGTCATCCAGCCTCCATAGGACCAAGGGGCTCCCCTCCCAGTGATTCCCACTAAGGCAGTCAGTCCTCTGCTACATATCCAGCTGGAGCTATGGGTCCCCCTATGTGTACACTTTGGTTGGTGGTTTAGTCTATGGGAGTTTCGGGGTTGGGGGTCAGATTGATTGATATTGTTGTGCATCCAATGGGGTTGCAAATTCCTTCAGCTCATAGAGTCTTTCCCCTAAATCCTCCATTGGGCTCTCCATGCTCAGTCTGATGTTTGGCTGCATACAGCTGCGTCTGTATTGATCAAGCTCTGGCAGAGCCTCTCAGAGGACAGCTATACCAGGCTCTTGTCAGTAAGCACTTCTTGGCATCAGAAATAGTGTCTGGGTTTGGTATTTGCAGATGGGATGGATCCCTAAGTGGGGCAGACATTGGATAGCCCTTCCTTCAGTCTCTGTTCCACTCTTTGTCCCTGCATTTCCTTTTGACAGGAGGAATTATCGATTGATATTTTTGAGGTAGGTAGGTGGCCCCATACCTCAATTTCTTACTCTCTACATATTATCTGAATATGAAGAATATAATTAACAGTCATTTTATCTCTACAATTTTTTTTCGTTTTTAAGACCAGTACTATTTAGTTTTACTCTAGGTTCCTGGGCTATCTAGTCTCAGGTTCTTGGTCATAAAAGCAGTGTTGGGTATGGGTTTCATCTTGTGGAATAGGCCTTAAGTCTAATCAGTTACTCATTGGTTCTCATAAGCTTTTTGTTATTATTGGCATAGTGTATCTTGTAGGTAGTACACAATTTCAGATAAAGTGTTGCTAGGTTGGTGTTTATGTTTCTTTTTTGACAAAGTGCAGATCTATGTTGACAAGAAAATTAGTCAGTAATTCTCTTTCTTTGTGGTTTGGGTATTAGGGTATAGCATCATGAAATTAATTAGGCACTGTCCCTTCTGTTTCTGTTTTGTGAAGAAAAGTTAAATAATATTGGCATATACTCTTCTTTGAAATGTTGGTAGGGTACAAAGCAAAACAAAGAATTCTCAACTGAGGAAATGTGAATGGCGGAGAAGCACCTAAAGAAATGTTGAGCAGCATTCTTATGATTATGGAGTGAGGATACATCTGTCCTAACACACAGGTGAGTGACGTGGCACTTTGAATGAGAATGGCCCTAATAGATGGGCTCATATATGTGAACATTATTTTTTTCTGTTGGTGGAAATTTTGGGGAAGGATGAAGAAGTGTGACTTGTTGGACATGGTGTGTATGTGTGGTCTTTGAGGTCTCAAAAGCCCCTGCCATTCCCACTGTTTCTTTCTCTTTGTGTTCTACTTGTGGATCAAGATGTAAGATCCTACTTGTTCCTGCCGTAATATCTTTGTTCCACCATATGAACTCTATTCCTTTGAAACTGATAAAGCAAATTTAATACTTTCTTTTATGCATTGTTTTAGTCATAGTGTATTATCACAGCAATGGAAAAATAACTAAGACAGGTAACCCAAAGGAGCCCATTGAAAAACATGGAGACTCACATGGATTCTGGTGTCAAGGAGATGCTTCATTACATAGGCATACATAACTGAGTTATTAGCTATTCTATTGGACTTTATCCCCAGCCACTATTTGCTCCTAAAGGTCAGAGTAGGATAATGTGTCTCAGGATCTCAGCATTCTAATTGCAGAGTGGTCTTTCTGCCAAGAATCGTAGTTGTCCTGAATCATCTAATTAATAGGGACTTTCAGAATTCCTCCTTGAATAACAAATATACTCCTGTCACATGGGGAACATTTAGGATTTATAAGCTATTTTCCAGAAACCAAGGACAAAGGCTAGCTAAATTCTTTACTCCAGATAAATTAGCTATCAAGAAAGTGGAAGGATCATAGTGAAATGTTATTATTGGATGAATATTTATAAAACATATTTCAATAATATTTATAAAACATATTTACATTTCTATGTATTTATGAGTACATATAGCATATGTTACATTTAATGAGTCACAACTGAAAAATGTACATAAAGCAGACAAAATCATAAATTTAGAAAAGATGAGAAGCTGCAAGTGTCCCAAATCTGTTTTAGTTTGTATACTTACATATATTTCTCATCTATGATGGCAATAGTGCAATGAAAAATGTAATTTAGAAAATTTTCTGAAAATAATAGCTAATGATTACTGAAATTGAAATTTGAGATGTTTTAATTTTGAAATCTATAACACCTTATATATTAGAGGGTGGAATTTTAGAGTTATTGCTTATCATGCAACAGCAGAAGATTCTACAAACCTGTGAAATTGAAGTGTTAAAGTTAATAAAGCAGGCATCGGGGCATTCATGTTAGCTATTGTGAAGATGTATGAAACTCAGATACTCAGAAAATGGAAGTGTTAGTTGTTCTAAAGCAAAGGTGCACCTGAAACAGAATGCATAACCTCAGGAACAACTTCCTATTAAAAGGGCAGATGGAGTTCTCACTAAAATAATTTAATGGAAGGCAAAATGACTTGTGCTATTAGAGAAATACATACAAACAAATATTTGGAAGGTAAAACAGAGGAAAAGAAGCAACTACAACTCAAACCTCACATAACTTACTACTGATGTGGGCTTATTGAAAAATTTTAGCATAAACAGAGAAACCTGGTCCTGATGAGAAGTCCTTTGTCATAAAGAGACAGTAACACTACATCTGGAAGGCAGTCTACCTGAAAGGGGAAGATCTAAGTTACACAAAATTTGAGAAATAGTATGTTCCTCTTGTATCTTTGGTGATATAATTTCAGTGGGTATAGCAAGATTGTAAATGAATGATGGTGGACATATGGATAAACACCATAGATTAAAATCAATACAACTTCTAAAGAAGGAAGAAAAGAAGTAAGCTAGTTGATGGGAAATTACAAAACTGCAAATTCATTAATTCCAAATTTTAAGGCAGATATTTCCCAGGAAGCATAACACTGAGCAATTGCTTTTAGTATGTATTCTTGAATATGTAATTTCTATAAAATATACTGTCATTTGCTAATGGTATCTTCTGCCTGTTGACACTAGGACTTTATTTCTTGAGAGTAGACAAGTGCTACTTCTTTTTGAAAATGTACTTTACTTCACAAAATGGGTGTCTTGGCCACAGTATCCATGCAGTATCTTTAACACATTATGTATAATATGATCTTCATCTTGATTCATTGTTGTACAACAAAAGCAAAGCATAATTTGTTGTTGTATGGCTTTTGATGTGATGATAAGAGAGCTTATTTTTACAGAGAATTGTATGTAGCATTATGACAGCAAGGAGATTAATAAATAAAAAATCGTTTGGCAAATATATCAACAAACCCTAATTACATTTGATAATGCATTAGTATCCTTTTCTATGATTTCTTTGCTTTGGTTCACATACTCTAATTAAGTTCTAATGCAGTTGTGAACTGTGCACCAGACTCTAAACATACATGCACTGCTGTGTACTGTGCACAAGGCTCTAAACTTGTGCACTATAGTGAATGTGTACCAGGTCTGAACTACCTGTATACTATTGTGAGCATTGCATTGGTGTCATTCAGAATCTTCCTATCTATGTGGGAGCCAGCTTCTCAGTATTACAAGGAAATAGCTGAGTTGTGTAGCTTTATAATTTTTTTAAAATGTAATTTTGCTCATGTTTTGAATTGATGTGGCTGAGGTTCTTAGTTCATGCTTGAATCGCACCCTGACCAGTTGCAATGGTTGGAATTTTAGGAGATGATTGGCTATAACTCTTAGAATCGGAGAGAAAGAATGTAGGCAGAGTCTATGATACTTTTTTTTATGACTTTCTTACGAAAACTATCAGTGGATTAAATGTGAATCACTAAGGGACTTAGAGAGACAGATTTCATACCAGCAATCACAGAATGGCAGCCGACATAGTTCTACTTTGTAAAGACACTCTTCTCTACCAGTACTACCTTGAATCCAAGTATGCTCTGGGGATCAAAAACTGTTGCAGAAACCTTTCCTGCCTATTGTATTTGCAGTGGAGCTCTGTGATTGGGCAGTAAAAGAGGTACAAGGAGTTGGGAAGAGGAAGAAAGAAGGAAGGAGAAAGGAGAAGGAGGAGGACAGGAAAGATGGCAGGAGATGTTACCCTCGTGTCTCTAGCAGTTATTCATATCAAGGTTAGGAAGTTGGGTTTACATTTCTAATTGTGTGGCCATCTTGTGTATTGAGCATTTGCTAATATATAAATCCATTGGATAATCTTTAGGCATTGAGAGTCTTCATTCAGCTGGGTACCACGAGTATACTGGATATTGTCTGGGGTTGAGCCGAGAATTATGAGGGTGGCAGAGTTGGCCCAGGAGCCATGCTTAGAGCCATAGACTCCAAGAGGTGACTGGCAGAGACAGCAGCCATACTAACATCTCATGGAGCCAGGGCTGGCTCTCCGGGCTGGCACCTCTCCCACCATTAGTATGGGAACATAGAGCAGGAACATGGCAGCGGCCAGGGAGTTTGCTGAAGCTGAGCCCCACTGCAGTATTTTTTCGAATACATCCCGCTACAACAAACCACATTCAAAACAAAGGAATATACTTTGTTTTGGATTGAGAAAAAAAATACATCTCCAAATGTATGCTGTGTAAACCCTTTACATTTTTTTTTTTTTAAAATTAAGCCTTTACAAATAAAAACCAAATCCATAGTCTGTGACTTTTAGTCATTTGGCCTTCAACAAGAACACAGTGTAACACAGAACAACCGATTAGAAACTGTGAAAGCTGTAAAGCAGTCACACATTTGTGTTTTTTAAAACTAGTCTACTGATAAAAAAAAATCTCAAATTTTATCAGAAACATTAATAAAGTAACAAATGGAACAACTAGCCAGGACTTTTGATGAGTAGCCCTAACCAGGAAGTAGAGGGAGGAAGGACAGATGAGAAAAGGCCATGAGGATAACTGCTATTTAATTCCTGTTGTAACACTTAAATAGATGTTCAATAATTACGTTTTCTCTGAAATCTTGTTCTTTACTACAACCAACATGACAGCATTCTATCAATTATTTAAAAAACCTGAGCCATATAGCATATTAATATCAGATTCAAGTTGGCACGAGAGAAATTGACTTTGATCTGTTTCTGAGTATTTCACAAACAAGAACACAGCAACTAACAAACATTTCTGTTTCTGAGAGAAAGAATAGTACCAATTACACCTCCTCAGAGTAGAGCTAAGCTGTTTTCCTAATTGAAGGAATAGAACAACTGCTTCCAAAGCTCCCCACTGCCTTTATTCCAGGGATTAACTCACATACAAAGATTTATAGCTGCCATCTAGTTTCTAATGTCATCTAAACATCTGATTCTTTCTGTTCTTCAATGCAAGTTTGTGATTTATTAAGATGTTACCAGCCCTACTGCATTCATATTTTTGATATCTGTTCACAAAATTAGTTTCTCTAAGTATAATAGGAATATCCACTAAACACCAGCAATGTGCGGTCACTCATGTGGCTGCTAGGAAGGGGCGTGGTCCTGGGGATAAATGTCGTTTTAGCAGTTCTCCTGATCCAAAGTAAAATGATTGATCTCCAGTGAAGCCGCCCACAGTGTTTTACATGGCTGAAACAACATTTCGTGATGCCGAGATCTATCAGGTTACAATTTTATCTGACAGGAAATTTTTGAGACGAGAATTCATGTACAAAATTTTGATTGCTATTCTTTAGCAGAAATAATTTTGTTACTAGTCTTAAATGAATCTCATTACTTAATGCCTTTGGGTAAGTGGTGAAGTATATGTGAATAAAATGAAAAGAATATGAACACATGTTTAAAGTAATATGAAGACTGGCTCTAACGGCATTTTTTTTATTCTATTAAAATACTGTTTAGGGGGCTACTTAAGACTTTTATGAATTATACATTTACATTGCTTTTGACAGAATACTGAGCAGGTAGTTTCATCTAAGTGAATAAGTTATGTTCATCAAATCACTGTACTAATTTTAGAGAAATAAAGTAGTTCTAGAGCCATCCAAAGGACTTTATATTACTAAGCTTACTAGCTTCTGATAGAAGAATTTGGAAGAAATATCTAAACATGAAAAAGTAGTTTAATGACAGATAATTCAAAACAATTTGTTGCATATGTTTGTATCCTGGGTACTACAATATACACAATAAATTACCATAAAAAGCAATGATACTGAAATATGATATTGAGATATAATTATAATAAATTGCAAGCTTATTATTATTAGATCTGTCTGTGTTTACACAAATTGATAAAATGGTATTTAGATCTAATCAAATAGTAATAATTATAAGTTAGCAATAATAATAAAATATGTAGCAAGCAAACCTATACACATCAAGGAAAGTTTTATATAACTTTAAGATATGTAGTAATTATGCTTGAATATGAGGAGTAAAATATAATACATGTTATAAATGCATTATAAATTGATATAACATGAAGTTAAAAAAGAAAGAACTCCAAAGTGAAACGTGCTTTGAAAAAATTAAAAATTCATTTTTAATATCTTATTTGTAGAATAATACAAAGCATAATATTTCAATAAACTTGATATTACCTTTCCACTTTGAACTGTATATGATCTTGAAAATATTAGATATAACATTTAAATAAGCTAGCATTCAACATTATGCTCCTAAATAAACAAAATAAATCATATCAAAACTATCATATTTAACTTGTGCCCATATAAACAAATCCATTGTGTAAAAATAGATACCTGAATTTAAATCTCAGCTATTAGATAAAAATGTTATATGTAAATTGCATTAGAAGATGGAAATAATATAAATACTAGACATTAAATAAAGTGCATTTTTAAAATTATGCATATATGCAAACTTTTATCCAATAGTATTCTTACTTGTATCATCTTCTATTGCAGAACTAGGGTTGACAGTCACTAATAATAAACTCCGAGGCTGCACTGACATAACCTAATAGAAATCTATTTTCCCTATCTATAAAATCAGTCTGGAAGCTCAGGACACTATTATATTCTGTCATCTTCTGGGGTCTCAGGTTCCTGGGGTTGTCTAAAATAATTATCAGGGATGGAAGTGCATGGCAAGCTATGTCTGATTACCAATCATCTCAGTCTAGAAACAACCCAATCATTTTCTTTCACATATTTCTAATGAGAGTTAAGAAAAGTACATAGTGTCTATGCAACTGTTTCACAGAAAGTACTATGAATGTTATGCTCTGAATGCCTGCACTCAGCCCCCATTTGTACAATGAACTCTGAGCTTGATTGGTGGGATTACATCATTATGTTTTTTGGTAGATGATCAGGTAATAATGTTATGGTTCTCCTAAAGGGGATTGATGGCCTTATTTAAAGAAGTCCATGGGCTTTATTGCTTTTATCTTGTGAAGACATGGAAAAGTCACTATCCATGAACCAGGAAACAGTCTCTTGCCAGATAGCCAATCTGCTTGAGACCTGATCTTGTACATCTCAGACTCCAGAACAGTAAGAAATAAGACTCTGTTGCATATGAGATACTCAAATTTTGCCATTTTTGTATCTGTATACAGGTAGAGAAAACAAATGTTTGGGGAAGAGTTGTCCCTCACATCAAAATATAAAAACTAAAAGTAGTTATTATTTCATACAACAAACATGAACACACATATGTGCATATAGATATATTAGTGTGTGTGTGTGTGTCTGGTTAGGCTGGCCAAATACAAACTGAAGTTAGAAATGGAGAACAGCTGTTTTATGGTTGCTCCTATGGCATAAAAAAATAATATACTCAAGGTAGTATTGCTTAGTAGCTGTGGATCCAAGCACATTCAAGACATTTCTGACTTGCTCATCAGAATTGTTGACTGAAGTGAATGTTGTGTGTTGCATATGGTCTTTCTGAGAAACTTGGGGCTTCTCACCTAGGGGACAGTTCTGGAAGAAAACTGCACAAGAGCTGTGTAGGTTTCAAGAATTGTTATCTCAAATTCCAACTTGTTTTGCCTGGTTCTGAGGTGATTTTCATCTGAAAGAAAAATGGAAAGACTTGAAGATTTTCACTGACCTTTCCATTTCTTTTTTTTTTTTTTTTTTTTAATTTTTTTTTTTTTGCTTATTCACTTTATAACCCATCCCAGTCACCCCCTCCCACAATCCTTCCCCATCTCTTGTTTTCTGAGTACCCCCTCCTCCTGTATCCCCCACCCTGCCACTTTAAGTCTCTGAGAGGCTAGGTGCTTCCTCTCCCATTGAGTCCATTTCTTGAACCTTCACTGAAAACAAAAATCCCTTGATTAAAATTCCATTCCAACTTTGATGGTCTGATTATGTATTATCCTTTTCTAAAAGTAAGTTGTAAAAATTTGGTATTTACTAGGTTTATGCACATGACCAAACACTGTTTGATTTGTTCTACAGTACTATATACTTCTGGTCACCACCGAATAAAATGAATGAATGAATGGCAAATAGATTTTTTTTAATTATTGCCAATTATTAGACACAGTAAGTGAAAACTTATTTTCAAAAAGTGACAAAACTCTGCAGGTCTGTAATCTCAGCATCTAGGTTGAGCGTGTGGTCAGAAAGCGGCAGCCCTGCCTGGATGCAGTTTTCACCGCCAGTCTGAACAGTAGAGTGAGGCATTTCAAAATGGAAAAGTTTTAAAAGCCTCAGTTATAGCTTAGTGTATAAACAGTTGCTTACCTTGCGTGAGGCATTGGCTTAACTCCAGAAATACAAAGTTAATAGATGAATAAATTAGGTGAATGCATGAAAGAAATAAAATAGCAATATAAGGACTATTTTAAAGGATATTGAAACAGCTTTCAGAGACAATAACTATATAAGTAATATATTTTAAAGATGTTACAAAATTAAGAGAAAATTGTTTCAATTTTACTTCCCTTATGGGAACCAATATAAAGGTATATGTCTTTCATTATGGAAAAATATAGTTCTAAGTAACACAGCTTTCCCATTATTTAACCATCTCCAAAATAAAAATATACTTGTAATTATATAGTCTCCTTGACTGGAGCTTATTTGACTAAGGTGCAGGGAACATCACATAAGAGCAGAAGGACTGTGACAGCCAGGAACACAAGGATACCTGTTGCTGGAAAATGTCTAGAACTTACAGAAAATGTCATGGGCCCAATATGGCTTTTCTTTTTAACAAGACCTGCATAATGACAAACCAGTGAACATGCCAATGTAATAGCGTACATTCCACAAGGTCTTGGTCCTATGATGAAGAACTTGAAAGAAATCAGTGGCTACTGAGATACCAAAAATCAGCCATCACCAAAGACTAGATCTCTGAGAGAATATCTAATTCCAAAGGCTCAGCCATAAACACATGAACATTAAAAAAAAAAAAAAAACCTCAGATGAGCTCTCTCTCTCTCTCTCTCTCTCTCTCTCTCTCTCTCTCTCTCTCTCTCTCTTTCTCTCTGTGTGTGTGTGTGTGTGTGTGTGTGTTTGTGTATGTAAGAAAGTAATTGTAGAAGAAAGGATCATGAATTTAAGAATAGGGGCGTAGGCCTAGTTACAGGTGGGAGAAAGAAGAAATGATGATGTAAATATAGTACTTACATAAAATTATTTCTATGTTTATTTCTGAGATTAAAATTTAATTACAATTCTTGCTTCCATCTACTCCCTTCAAAGCTTCCCTTATACCCCTGCATACTCTCCTTCAAATTCATGGCCTCTCTTTTCATCAATTATTATTGAATATTTATATGCATTTGTATATACACTATATTTGTATATAATACCTGCTGAGTCATTGTAATGCAACTTGCATGCATATTTTCAGAATTCATCATTTGACACTGGATAGCCCATTGGTGTATCCTTCCCTCAGGAAGGTGCTCACCACCTTATTCTTTTATCTGTCACATTTTGTTAGGGGTTAAGACCTCATGAGACTTTTCCTGTTCAGTTTAACATATTTGTTTGTGTCTTTTTTGTTGGGTGGCCATGTTGATGAGACTTTTTAGGCATAGCTCCTTATGTAACTAGGGGACACTACCTCACAGCAAAGTCCCCAATTCTCTTGTTCTTATAATCTTTCAGCATATTCTTTTGTAATGTTTCCTGAGTCTTAGGTTCATTAGTGTTTTGTATATGTTTCTATTAGTACTGGACTCCCAAACTGCAATATTTGGTTGTGGTTCTCTGTTTATTGCAGAGAGAAGTTTCTTTAATGAGTGGCAAAGGTTACACTTGTCTGTGGGCATTAGGACAGATGTTTATAAACTGTTATTAGGGATTGTGTTGATTTAATAAATTAGTGACTGTAGATATTCCTCATCTAATCACATCACTAACACTATACAGTTTGCTAGGTTTTCAATACTATGCATCATATGCTTTATGTTGAGTGAGTCTTAAGTCCAATTAGAGAGCAGATCGTTATCACCAAGTATGTATGCCACTACTATATTATAGGCTTATTATGCCAAACTTGTCATGCATTGGTTCATAAACATCATAGCTGGGTAGTACTGTTGATTGCCTCCTTCCTTTTTCTGGTTTGCAAGGCACTTTCTGATACCAAATATATTAGTTCTCAGGAAGGGAACATTCAAATCAGTTCTAGTGCATGGTTGGTTCTCTGAGCCCTGATCTGAAGTACATGCTGAATTCATCAATAGGGAGAAACATTCCACCTCTGGAGCTAAGCATGAACAATGCAAGAGGCTTTATGTCTTTTAGACAGTTCTAGTCAACATATAAAATATAGCTTCTAAGGTCTGTTATAGGGTTTTTTGTAGATGGTCTTTGGCGCTTGTTGGGAGTACACTTAGCCAAGATGGGAAACATTCATTAAAACTATATGTGCATTTTTTCACAAATAGTTAATTGTTCTTGTGTCCTTTTCAGAAATTCATATTGAGGTTTTATACACTTCCTTCTCCTCTATTTACTTCCATCCATCCCTCTAGGAGTATTTATTTTTCATTTTCTGTCAGATTAATTGTATCCTGCTATTCCTTTTAACTCTTTTCCCAAATTCTTTTGTATCTACCTCCTTTTCCCTTCCTTATACACAATTCTTAAAAATATAAATAAAAATACATGAACAAGCAAATAATACTCTGGAAAATTTATCCTAAAATGTGAAGATTTTATTATTTAGATTAGATGAATCTGTTCCTTACTCATGGTATTTTTAAAAATGTATTTTTATTTTATGTATATGAGTGTTTTGTCTATACATACATAAGTGCACTGCATCTGTGCCTGAAGTATAGAGAGGTCAGGAGATGCACATTATCTCATGATACTGGAGCTTC